>JAQZBX010007961.1:0-49190 GCA_029593785.1 Cabassous unicinctus | reverse complement strand
AGCGAACCCGGGGCCTCTCATATGGTAAACGGGTGCTCTATCCATTGCGCCACACCTGCTTCCTGCCGTGAGGTTGCTGCATCAGCCCACCGCACCGCTCAGGCCGGCGTGCCCTCACAAGGAGGCCTCGGGACGCGAACCCGGGCCTCCCATATGGTAAACGGGGGCTCTATCCACTGAGCCACACCCGCTTCCCTAGATGAAACAATTTTAACCCCAGGTCTCACACCCCTTAAGATATCATTTAAACATAGTTCTATTTCTGTAATCCAGTTTAATGGTTTGGGGTATGAGATGAATCCCTGAGGCAAATACTACGTCAAGGACAACCATCATGATAATCAAGTTAGGATCAAGGAACAAAACTCAACTGACCTGTAAAGCAGATGTGGCTCAAGCAATTGGGCTCCTGTCTACCATATATAGGAGGTCCAGGGTTTGATTCCCGGGGCCTCCTGCTGAAGGCAAGCTGGCTCGTGCAGAGAGCTGGCCCGCACAGAGAGCTGGCCCTCACAGAGAGCTGGCACAGCAAGATGATGCAACAAAAAGAGACACAGAGGAGAGACAATAAGAGACGCAGCAAATCAAGGAGCTGAGGTGGCACAAGACATTGAGCACCTCTCTCCCACTCCAGAATGTCCCAGGAGCAGTTCCTGGGGCTGCCTAAAGAGAAGACAAGCAGACACAGAAGAACATACAGCGAATGGACACAGATAGCAGACAGCAAGCACAAAAACGGCGGGGTCGGGGGGGAGGAGATAAATAAATCTTTAAAAAAAACAAAACAAAAAACTCAACTGACCTAACAGAGAAAATCTAAAAAAGCAGAATGAGGAGAGTAGAGCTCAAATCTAAACTACAAGTTGCTTGAAATGTTACTAAATGCCTTCCTCTATCTAAGGGCAAAGGCTCTGTGTTAAGGAAAGATTTGAGGAGCCCCCAACGGGATATTTTGGCTAGAAATATCCAGAATTTGTTCTGGGCCAGTACTCTGTGAAATGAGCTCTACTGTTTATAGTTTCCCTTTCTAGCTCATGGTCTTGCAGTCCCTAGATTTGCCTGGAATGCCTTCAGAAGGTAACAGACCCTTATCTCAGTGGCCACTGAAAGGCAAGGCATCATTTCTTATTTTATAGCTTTAGGAAGCAACTCAGGCATCTGATCCTCAGTTTCTTCTCCTCATCAGATTTTAAAATTCATCTGCTTACACCTGCTCACTTCAGACTTGGCAGGGAGTAAGTTTAATGATTTTCAAATCTGGAAGTTTCACAAAGTTCCACCTGGGTGGGTAGTTTTGTTTTGTTTTGTTTTTGAGGGGAGGTAAAACCAGCATCTGGGAGGTAGTTGGGTAGTGGATAGTCTTTGATACAACAAAACATTGTTCTGTCTTCCCCCTGCTGGCCTTGTAGCAACACAGCACAGACACCCTCTGGTGGCCTAGCATCAGCCTTCACCTACTAGAGCTCCATAAAAGCAAATTTGCCCTAACCCAGAGACTGTCTTTCTCCAGACAGAAAAACAAAAATGCATTCTCTATAAGTTTTAATTTCAGGTCAAAACTAAAACAAAATTTCCTTTTCTTTTCATGTCTACAGATCAAACTCCTACTCCAACTAGATTCCTGAAGAACTGTGAGGAAGTGGGGCTCTTCAATGAACTAGCTAGCTCCTTTGAACATGAATTCAAGAAGGCTACAGATGAGGAAGAGAAAAAGGCAAGAGGCGGGACTTTGCTGAAAAACTGGTAGTAGTAAGGCCTAGGCTATTTGTTTTTTTTAATTAGAGAAGTTATGAGCTTACAAAATAATCACGTATAACTTGCAGAATTCCCATACATCATCCCTCCACCAACACCTTGCATAGTTGTGGAACATTTTTTACAGATTATTTAAAGAACATCATCAAAATACTACTACTGGGGGCCATAGCTTACATTTGGTATATTTTTTCCATACACCCCCCCCCCACTATTATTAACACCATATATTGGTATTGCACATTTGTTATAGTTCATGAAAGAATCCTCTCATATTTGCACTGTTAACCACAGTCCATCATCTACCACATGGTTCACTGTGTTACACAGTCCCATGCCTTGTACAGTCCATCCAAAGCATACACTCAGTGGCTCTCATTTTCATCACAGAGTTGTACAGTCATTGCCTCAATAAATTTTTGAATGTTTTCCTTAATCAGGCCTAGGCTATTTTTGTTGTACCTTGGGATGATTTGCTTAATTGGTTGAGGCACAAAATTATGGATTTGGGTCTATAAAACCACATACTATTTACTACTAATCCTAGTCAGCCATCCAGGTCTTTAGGAGGCCCAGATGATGGGTCAGCACAAGTCGGTCCTCCTGCCTTTTCATTGGTTCATTAGCTCAGTAATCTTTTATTTTTCCCCCCAATTATTTCTATTCTGAATATGTTGAAGATAAAGCTTATAAATTACTCAGATTTTGTTAGATAATATTTTTTTGTTGCCAAATCCCACTGTTTTCTTAGCTGATCAGACTTCTCACCAGGACTGTTTTCATTCAAACAGTAAACATATATTGAATTTTGACTCTTCTTTGTTTTTAGCACTTGAGGCTCAAGATAAATAACATGTGATTCCTGCCTTCAACTACCTTTCTAGTAATATTCAAGGCTCTAAACTTAAAGAAGGATGTTGATAATTCAATGCCTGTTAAAGGAATTGATGTTTTGCTGGGGAAAAAAAGGTTTAGTGTGAACAAAATTGTGATCTTCAATTACTTGAAGAACTTTCATGTAAAAGATGGGTTAAATTTAGTCTATGTGCGTCAGCTGCCTTCTGTTGGCACTGAGGTAAAAGAATTAAAATTTTGTACCTTTTGTAGTGAATTCACAAGTATTTTGTTACCCATAAAAAAAATTTTTTTTAGTCTATGTGGCTCAAAGGTAGAAGTAGGACCACTTGGTAGAAGCTATCACAAAGTCTTTTCTATTAGTGGAGATATTGTGGAGAAGATTTAAACATTGGAACCCCTTCTGATCTTGAGGTGCTGTGGTTCTTAGTTTAGCCTTTATTTCCAGATCCCTAGAGAATCCCCTTAGTTTGGAAGATCAGAGGAAATAGTTCAAGAAGCAGAGTCAGAGAAAGATAGTTCCTGTGGATTAGGGGGGATTGGGGGAAAAGGAAATGGAACCATCAAAGTTTATTCTACTTTACAATTAGAGTTCTAAGTTATTAGTCACTATTTAAAATCAAATCTGCATTCCATAATAATTCAGAAAAGATTCCATTATTTCTATTCTAAAACATATATACATTTACAGATGTACCTCCCATAATTGCATGGTGCAGTGAGGCATGACATCCCATCAGATATAGAAAAGCCAAGACATAAAAAATTTTCTGTTGGAGGTCTCTGCTTGTAAGGAGACGGCAGCTTTTCCTCTATCTAGGACCCATAATCTGTTATTTTCTCCCATTTCTCTTCTCTCATTTTCTTAATAAACTACTGGCCTAACTGGGGAAAAGAAAAAAAAAAGAGAGAGAGACAGCAGGTAAATCAAGACAGTTGTACATGATTTTTCTATCCAGCTTAAACTGGGAGTCCACAAGATAAGTGTCCTTATCATTGGAGTTCTTTCCTAAGTTCTATAGCTTTGCATGAGCGTCTATTCATGCTATCTCATTAAACTAACAGAAAACAGAGTAAACTCATTGGCATTTTTTTAGTAGATATACTTTTAAATGGCATAATTAGCCAATCTTCTCATCATTCTTTTTTCTTTAGAGACCCAAGTCTCTCATCACTCAGTTGCTCTAAACTAAAAGGTATAATTTTATTTTACAACTTCCCTATCTTACCTCCCCTGCCATTTATTTCTCTTCTCCCCCAAAGAAATTAGTCAAATTGTTTGCACCACCATATTAGGGATTTTACACCAAATACAAAGGCAAATTCAAGAAAATTAGCTTCCCTTAAAAAGCTTGAACCTCTGGGAGGCTAGTTCATAGTTGGCCAGACCTTTCCTCGGCCATTCTTCAGTGTTTCTTCCTTCCACTACAGGGTACTGTTTTTCTCCTCTTGATGAGAAGCACAGACTCCGTGGAAGATTGTTTCCAGGGGTGTTTAATGAGCTTGAAACTCTCCTGAACCACAGCTTTTCTTTGAAATGCACTTAGGAGATTTTAAACCCATGGTTTTCTGTATTTAGAGGCCTCTCCTCCCCATTACTCTCCTGCCTTCAGGGATCCCAGAATTAGCTAAGTTGAGCCTGACATCTTGGCAGTGTAGCAAAAAATGAGGGCAAAAGTGAAACCATCTTTGCTGTTGCTCAAGTTGGGGAGAAAGTTGGATTACATTGGGGAGAAAGAGCCATTGCCACTTCCCTAAGATTATCTTTAGTTTACTCAGCTACTAAGATTTCTGGGGGATTAAGGTAGCAAGAGAAGAGTTTTAAATAAGTTCCTCTTTCACCAAAAAGCCTAGGATTTGGGAAGAATAGAACAAAGGATCCACTTCTACATGAAACTTAGCTGCAATGCCAAGCCCCCTCCTGTTATGGTACAGTGTCAGGGTCATTATCTCAGATGGTTTATTGTTCCCTGCAAAGCCATTTATAGCTCCACAGTTCTGTGAGTTGATTGCATCACTGCCAGAAAAGTACCCTCTTTCTTTTCTGGTTTTCTCCAGTCCTGCTCCTAGGACCAAGTTTCTAATTTCTTCCACTGATCAGCTGATCTGCCTTTCCTTTCTCTGCTAATCCAAAACCCTTTCTGCCTGAAACTCCCAGCGTCTAGCACCAGATTTTAGGGTGAGATCACCACTAAGCATGGGGAATCCCCAGAAAAGATCCTTCCTATCTTGTTTTCACTATTTTAATAGCCAGTTTCTCTTTGTTTGCTTTTGATAATTGGGTAATCTAGTCATTCTGGTTGGCAAGAAAGTGTTCACTGCTCTCCAGTGGCTAACAGCTGGTAGGGAATAGGCAGGAACTTGATTCAGGAATCATTTTACTATCCTGAAAAGGAATATAGCAAAATATATAGTTTTATAGTTAGGGAAATTGAAGTCCTGAGACGTTAAAATGATTTGGCCCTAGTGTACATAAAACATAGGATTCACATTACTTTGACTTGTATTCAGTACTTTGACCAAAGGTTTAACCTCATGGAACCTTATTCCCTCATCTTGTAACTAAAAATCATTAGATTCAACCTGAAGAGAATCATGGGACTGAATTCTTTTATTTCTCTCTTAATAGGCTGCTGCTGGGCCCCTGGACATGTCTCTGCCTTCCACACCAGACATCAAAATCAAAGAAGAAGAGCCAGTGGAGGTAGACTCATCCCCACCTGACAGCCCTGCCTCTAGCCCCTGCTCCCCACCACTCAAGGAGAAGGTAAAATTTTTTACCAAGAGTCGTATAAAGAGAGTGTCAGACAGGAGGGTCACTTGTGTTTAAAGGAATGTTAATTGTTCAGAAGATTTATATGAATTATTACACATCTTCTCTGACCCAGTACTTTGTATATGGACATATGGGCATATGTCCACCTAAAGAAGTATATGATTGTTCTTGGTTGTTGTTGCATTCATGTAATCAAAAGACTAAATGGTCCAAATGTCCGTCAACAAGAGAATGGATAAATAAATTGTGGTTTATTTCTAAAATGGTATTAAAAAAAAAGAATGAACTACTGATACACCCAGAAATGTGGACAAATCTCACAAACACTGAAAAGCAACAATAAAAAATAGACACAAAGATATATACTGCATGATTCCATTTACGTGACGTTCAAGAAAAGGCAAAGCTAATCAATATGATGTAACTCAGAATAGAGCTTACCTCTTATGAGGGAGGGTATGAATTGGGAAGGGATAGAGAACCTTCTATGGTGCTAGAAATGGTCTATATCTTGATTTTACATATGTAAAAATTCATTTAATTGTATTCTTTAGACTAGTACACTTTACTGCATGTATGTTATATCTCACTTAGAAAGTGAGAAAGAAAAATTCTTGTAATTCATAAATTAGACATTAAACAATTTATTAATAAAACCTTCTCAAATTATACCAAATACCATTGATTGTCCACTATGGATGAATTGTATGCTTTATTAATATGAACCAATAAAATTGATTTGTTTAAAAAAAAAAACTCTCAGAGGGAAGTCTTATAGTGACTCAAAGAGGATATCTATTCTACTAGGATTCCAATTATTAATTTTAAAGGAAACTTTTTATGAAGTATTATCTTTTATAAGTTTCTTGAAGTATAGCACACATACAGAAAAGTACTTAAATTGTAGGTACACAGCTCACTGAATTTTCACAAAATAAACACACCTCTGTAACCAGCACCCAGACAAAGAAACAGACATCAGAACTTCCGAAACTCCTCCACACCCCCTCCCAGTCCTTACCCCTCTTCCGGTGGTTATTATTTTTAATATCCACCGTGGGTAGAGCATCTGTACCTTACCTTACCTTCCGCCAAATTTGGTTGATAGCTTTTCAAAACTACCCCCTCCACAAACATTTACAGCCATCTCACCCACTCCTCTTTTCACCAGCAACCAACTTTGAGCTTGTCTAGGGGTGCTTTCAGGGCCAAAATGGCCACTGGCGATCCTAAAAAGTTAGCAGTGGGAAGCAATTTGTTTTATTAAAATATGATCATTATTCAAACTTCCCATAGCTCTTTTTTTAAGGGGTCTATAAGAGATACTTCAGTTGCCTTATCACCAAATACTTGCCTTATCCCATTGGAGATCAGAGGACACTTAGGCATAAAGTTTAGGATGTCTCACAGCATCTAGACTGTGGAAAATTATAATAGTCCCAAGGATTTATACTGTTCTTCACCAAAGATTTCAAGTGATTTTTCAACTGTCATCTCATTCATATAGCCATCATCCCTGAAAGGGAGATAGCCAAGAGATCTTATCTCAGCATTCCTGCTGAATGGGTGAATGAGGTATGGATTTTCAATCATGATGAAATCAGGTCATGATTTACACGAATAGCTCTAGTGCTCTTTCCAAAAAGTTTGTACTAGGTTTGACCAGCTATGTGTTTCCCTATAGGATGCCCCTTAAAGCATTTTGTGATCTGTTGGTCTCTTCTCCCCAGGAGGTTGCCCCAAAGCCTGTTGTGATCTCTACCCCCACGCCCACCATCGTACGCCCTGGCTCCCTGCCTCTCCACTTGGGCTATGATCCACTTCACCCAACCCTTCCCTCCCCAACCTCTGTCATCACACAGGCTCCACCATCCAACAGGCAACTGGGGTAAGTAAAGAGAGCAGGGAGAAACAATGAAGCCTGAATCTCTTTCCACTTTGTGAAATTATTTAATAAAACAGGAGCTTTTTTTAATGCCCAAGAAAAAGGAATCTCTGAGACTGTCTCTCAAAATAATTTTTATTTCTCCTGTAAACAGAATGTGCTTTACCTTTTTAGTAGACAAGCAAGTATTTATTGGAAGTAATACTTCCTTAATTTGGGGGTTAAATACTTCTGTCTAAAAAGAATCCTTAAAACTTTAGGAAGTCCGTCACAATTATGTAGGCCATACAGAGAAGTATATTTAGTTCTTGGCCTTACTCACATAGAAATTCATTGGGCACTACTGAATGAGGGCTGCAATCCATAAAGTCATCTTTTTTTGAGTCTGGTGTTCCCCTCAGGCCCATTTAAGGTTCTTGGCCTTTGCTATCACCAGTTTTGTCTGTTTGTCTTCAACCCTGGTTTCGCCCATACAGATTTCCCAATGATACGATTTGAGATCCTGTCCCCAGGTACCCATGGATTAAGAGGTTGATGTCATGATTCAGTCCCTTAGAACTTATTGTTCTCTGGGCCCACTAGGACAAAATGGAAGGGGACAGCATCTTTTTTGGGCAGGGCAGAGCAAAATGTGGAAAGAAACAAGAGAAACTTACTTGAATTTGGTCATCAAATGACATAATTCAGCTTTGCAAAATGATTACTTTCATCCAACTCCACCTTGCCTAAGACAAGACAGAATTTGTACATACCATTGGTAGGAAGGCTTATTTAATTGTTCTAAATTCTTAATCAGATTAGTCTCCCACTTATTTGAGTTAAGTGGTGTTTGCTTAATTTGCAAAGTATAAAGAGCTTTACTATTTCTCTCCATTTATAAGGTAAGTAGTATTCCCTTGTTTTCCCACCTTCACGAAGGTGTCAAGATTTTATAGTGCTGGCGTATACCTTCCCTAATTAGAGAAGACTGAGAAAAGGGTCTGTATTATGAGCATTTCACTTCATGTCTCCTCTAGGTCTCCCACTGGCTCCCTCCCTCTCGTCATGCATCTTGCTAATGGACAGACTATGCCTGTGCTGCCTGGGCCTCCGGTACAGATGCCTTCTGTTATATCGGTGAGCTATGTAGTTGGAATAGCCAACTCTACCAACACCCTAATCCCTCCTTTCCACCTGAATGCTCATAAACACACATGAGCCCCTGGAAAATGTGGGCTCTGGTCTGTATTAGTTGGGCATGGCGACCTGCCCAAACTCTTTACTAACCTCTGCCAATCCAGCACTATGGAACACTAGACAAAGACTCATCTGGAAAATTGGCTCCTAGTCTAGGAGTTGATCTTGCCAGCCCACTGATTGGTTGATTTCACTTGGCACTTAGTACCTCCCAAATCACCCACCATTTCCTCAAGATATAGCCCAGCCTTTCTCACAGAAATTATCACAGCACTGGAGGATTAGATTGCCTTCCCTGTGTTGCTCCATGTGGGTGGGTATTTCCTAGGCTGTTCCTGCATGCCCTATGGGCAGGTTACACAGAGCAGGCCCTCACATGCCAATCTCTAAAAGCACTTCATTTTGGGAAGCTATTTCCCCCACCAGCAGTATTATGTCCCTTTCTGGTTTTTCTTCCTTCTCTTGATCCAGCTGGCCAGACCTGTGTCCATGGTGCCCAACATTCCTGGTATTCCTGGCCCACCAGTAAACAGCAGTGGTTCCATTTCTCCCTCTGGCCACCCCATGCCATCAGAAGCCAAGATGGTAAGTACATCCTAGCCTGGGGCAATGTTGGCCTTTCTGAAAGAAGTGGTATCAGCCTAGGTTTTTCAAGTGAGCCAAGCAACAGAACCTTCTGGGGCTTGCAAACCTATAGACACTCTGCTGTGGGGTCTGGAAAAGAAAAGGCTACCATCTCCTCTCCCCCACCTTTAGAGCCTGGTACACAGACCATGGCAGTGAAAGAGGCAGCACAGATTGTTTGGAATAGAACACTTGCCATTTCAGTTTCGGGGTGACAGATGGAAGGTGGGCGGGCAGGCAGGATTGCTGGCCAAGAGGTGAATATCTACGTAACCAGTACCTGGCTGGATTCCAGAAGAGAGCTTCATTTGGATTCTTTTGCTTCAACAACTCTCCCCTCCCCTTCCCCCAACTATGCCCAGGATTATAGCCAGGGAACAGATTGGGCATTTTGGTGATCCAGGTATACTTCTCTCTCCCTGTCATTTTCTTTTAATTTCTCTGTTAAGGGAAAATTAGTGTGGAAATTTTATCTATCTGTAAGGTCAGTGGTAAAACCTAAGCTCACTCTTCTCTTGACAGAATCTCACCCTTAACAAGCTGTTTTTTCTCATCTTTCCTCACAGAGACTTAAAGCCACCCTAACCCATCAAGTCTCCTCAGTCAATGGTGGTTGTGGAATGGTGGTGGGTACAGCCAGCACCATGGTGACAGCTCGTCCAGAGCAGAGCCAAATCCTCATCCAGCACCCTGATGCCCCATCCCCTGCCCAGCCACAGGTCAGTTAAGCCCTTGGATGCGGGATCCAGCTGTGCCACCCTTACTTTTCACATCATTTCTGTTTTTCAAGGAGCAGGAAAATTAGGCAAGAATGGATTTCAGCTTTCTGGGTGTCTTCCTGCTACTTTGGTCCTTCTTGACAGTTTGACAACAGCAAGATGCACCATTCTTTATCCACCCATGTGTTATACTTATGTGCAAATAGACTGGATAATGCATAACTATCACAGAGGAGGTTTTAGTTTTAAGAGATTTCTTTGGAAATTGAATAGGCCTTAGTTTTCAGATTGTCTTCCCTGGACAGGTGAAACAACCTGAGATCAATTTCTAGAGTCACATCCTTTGCCCATCCCCTATTTTCCTGATGTCACCACCTGCTTCATTGGTTACCACCACATGTCCAAATGTTTAATGGTCATATGCTGCCTTAAAGCTTGGCCAACAACACCAAAAGCCTTCATTTGATTTTTCTTGTTGGATGCTAAACCTGCCCACCTTCCTGTAACCCCCACCAACAATGCCTGGAGATAATAAAGCAGCCCCCTTGCCTGAGTTTTCCCCTTGAGGAAATGACATGGCTTTCTTCTTAGTCACCACTGATTCCCTTCCTTCTCATTTTTCCCTTATCTCTCTTGGCCTGTTCTTTCACCTCCATTCCCCATATGAGATACCTAGTTGCCCATGAGAGAACAGGACCCTGTCTTTTCCTTTTCCTCATTTTCCTTCTAAAGCACTGATCTTTGTATGTACTCCATTGAGCTCAGGACAAAGAGGAAGTTCAGATTCTCAGGAGAATTATTTTAAGTTTCTTGAAGAAAGCATCTACCCATTGTACAGTGAGAAGCACTGACCCAAGGCCTCTAGCTCATGAAATTGTGTTTGAATTTCCCTCCCTTTTTCTTCTTTTGGGGGAGATAATACTAATCTGAATAAATAAAATAATTTCTTTGTTATATTAATGGAGAACAATAGTCATATAGATCAGATATCTCCATTGCATCTCTAGAGAATATGGTTCAGTAGGGCCTGGAAAGAAGTACAAGACTTATTTTTTATAAGCTCCTCAGGTTATTCTTATGCAACTGATGTGAGCTCTGGCATTAGAGACCTACTAATATAGGTTTTCCTTAATAGCAACAGATCTAAGAAGAATTTAATTTTGGCATTGTTTTACATTATACAGTTTATTTTCTACAGATGGCTGACCTTTCTACATTTTGCTTAATTTTGGCAGCTCTTAAAAAATTGGGATGTCTTCCCTGAACACATACATACCAGCTTCAGAAAGGGAAGATGATCCAAAAGTGTCTTAATGACAAGAGACATCTGCCTGAAGTTTAAAAAAAAGGGGGGGTGGGTGTTTTTCCGGGGATGATTAATAACTGATTTTAAATAAAAAGAATATATTAATCCATGTCTCCCCATAATAGCCTATATCTCACTGATAATGAAATGAACAAAAACATTTTTTCTTCTTTTCTGAAACCTGTTAATGTAACTGTTTGTTTATATTGCTTGTCCAGTAAGTGATTCTCAAACTCTCAGTCTCCCTAAAAGTTCTTCTGACACCATTCCCCCAATTCTGATTTTCTAGCCTTCAAGATTTCCTATTATTAAGAAGTAAAAAAATGATCCTAGTTTCATTTTGTCTGTCTGTCTCAGAAATAATCAGTCTTCAACTGAACTGTGATTTGCCTAAGTATGGGGATGAGAAGACTGGAAAGAAATGGGAGACAGAATCAGGAACTACTACAGAAGAAAAGCTAAGGGACATAGTAATTTGAGACTGCTGTGGTTCAGGGACTGGTACATCCTTTTACCAGATCTTACTAGTCTAACTAACATCAGTTTTAATTTGGAAATGATTGAAGTTCCCATCCGGTAACTTTTTTTCCTGGATAACAGGTTTCACCAGCCCAGCCCACCCCTAGTACCGGGGGGCGACGGCGGCGCACAGTGGATGAAGATCCAGATGAGCGGCGGCAGCGCTTTCTGGAGCGCAACCGTGCTGCAGCCTCCCGTTGTCGCCAGAAGCGGAAGCTATGGGTATCCTCTCTAGAGAAGAAAGCAGAAGAACTCACTTCCCAGAACATTCAGCTGAGTGTAAGTGGGTTCTAGATGATTATTGGGATTGAGTCTGAAAAGTGGGATTAAATCCGGAAAAAAATGGGACATTATATAGAAGATGGTAACTCTCTAGTTAGAACAGATTCAGAAGATGTGTCAGGAAAAAGGCAGAAAGAATCTCTTGACAGTCAGAGTTGAAATCTCTTCCCTAGGGAGTGGGAAATACACTAGCAACCCCCAAATCTGCTACTAAAATGAGTCGTCCATAGACCCATTCAAATGAAAGGAATCAGATTAAGTATCCAGGGGAGCTCTTTTAAATCAGCACCAGAATTTGGCTGGGGTCTTGGAACACCCAAAGGGAAATACTTTTGCCCAGATAATACAGCTTAATACTTAATTCCAAGGTCTAAAGGAGCCTCTTTCCTCTGAGTTTTTAAAAAAGAGAGAAAAGAAAAAAACAAAAATAGAGCAATTATAATCCAAACATTTTCTTGAAAATATTTTCCCTCTTTTGATTATTTGTTAAAATATTTCATTTCACAGGTATTATATGAATATGTACCAATTGTAAAAAATGCAAGTTTAGAATAAAAACAAAGATCATCTTCAATCTGCCTTTCCCAGTTCCTTTTCTCTTCCCCAGATATATATAGATATATATATTTTAATAGTTTTTATAGGGGCATCAGGGAGGAATTTTGGTTTGCTTAAACATAAATGGGTGGGAAGCGGGAGTGACTCAGTCGATAGAGCCCCCATTTACCATGTGTGAGGCCCCGGGTTCGCTTCCCGGGGCCTCCTTGTGAGGGCAGGCCGGTCCGCGCGGTGTGGTGGGCTGATGCAGCGGGACCTCACAGCAGGGGGAAGATAAGCAGACACGGAGAGGACACACAGCGAATGGACACAGCAAGCACAAGCAGCAAGGGGGGGGATAAATAAATAAATAAATAAATAAATCTTAAAAAAAAAACATAAATGGGTTAACAGTATCTCCTGGAGATCTAGCCATGGATATAGAAATCTAATTCTTTCTAATAGTTACATATAGGAGTACATTCTGTAGTGTGATTATATTATAAGGTATAAATATGGATAATTGTTTCTAAATTTTTGCTAGAACAGCAGTCTCGCAACAAACACCATATGTACTTTAGTAGATAATTCTGTTAAGTAGGTTCCTAGAAGTAGGCTTTCTTAGTCAAAGGGCATATGCATAATTAATTTTGGTATAATCATATTCATCCTAATAGTAATAATTTTTCTATTAAATACCTCTAATTTTCACTGTAAGCAGTTCCTGTCCTTGAATTCATGATCATAATGGCCCTAGGCTGTCTGAAGCCTTGCTGGATCAGGAGCCTTTCCAGATTCAGGGGAGGGAATCCAGGCCACATTCTATCCTCAACTTTGGAGTTGGAGACAGCCATTGGGGGTCGAAGAGTGGAGGATGAATTTTCTTGATACTCTTTTCTTCTCACCCTCCTCAGAATGAAGTCACATTACTACGCAATGAGGTGGCTCAGTTGAAACAGCTGCTGTTAGCTCATAAAGACTGCCCAGTCACTGCACTACAGAAAAAGACCCAAGGCTATTTAGGTGAGTGGCCACAACCTACACAAGTTCAGAAAGTCAGTAAAATGCAAGTACTGAGCGTCTCAAATGTTTATCATTTTATAAGTCCATCCTGAATATTCTGGGGAGTTCAGACTAATGAATGAGCAGCCTTTGTGGAACAACCAGTCCTGCAAAAAAAAAAAAAAAAACTTTTTGAGAACAATATAGAGTTATCCTAATTATCTATCATAGTTGGGGGTGAAGGGTAACAATATTTATTGGATGACTACTTTGTGTTAGGCACTCTTATCATATTCCCAGTTCTCTCATGAAATAGATATTACCTCCATTTATAGATATTGGTAATATCTATTTCTCTCATGAAATAGATATTACCAATGAGAAAACTGCACTGCTGCACTCAGGTTAGGTCACTTACTCAAAGTTATACAGCTAGTACAGTGGCAGAGCCAAGTGCACTTCTAGTTTTTTCTGATTCCAAACATACTATCTTGGCCTAGAGAGGATATAACAGCAGGTGATACAAAAGCATTGGATTTGTTAAGCATCAGGATTTTTTGGTATTGTATCTTTCTAATGATAGGCTGATGTCATTTTCAGTTTGTAGTCTATTTATACAAATAAAATATTGATAAGAGTTGGGGAGCAGATGTGGCTCAAGCGGTTGAGCGCCTGCTTCCCACATGGGAGGTCCTGGGTTCGGTTCCCAGTGCCTCCTAAAAAAACAAAAAAACAACAAGCAAACAAACGAAAAAAACCAACTCAGGAGAGTAGATGTGGTTCAGTGGTTGAGCACCAGCTTCCCACATATGAGGTCCCAGTTTCAATCCCCAGCCCCAGTACCTCAAAAAATAAATAAATAATAAAAATTAAAATAAAAAAAAGATATGGTCATAGAGTTGTGCTCATGGAAAGCACAGTTCTGAAATTAAATGACTAAATAATTTGCTTATAGGTTAAGTACAAGTTGTTATATACTAGTTTTCCTTTGCAAATTGAATAAATTCATAGAAATGTTGGCTATCAAATTTTGATATATTGAATATTTTTCCACTGTCTCTTTCATTGCAGAGAAGATGTGTTCCCACAGAAAAACAGTAACCATATCACCAATTTTAAACATCTGTATTTAAATTTTAACTTTTAATATGTACTTCAGGGCACATTCATTAAACAGATATTTAGTGAGTGCCTATTCTGTCAGGCAGTTTGACTTGCTGATGATATAGTAGGGAACCAAATAGATTAAAGTTCCTGCCCTTGAGAAACATATTTTAATAGGAGAGGCAGACAATAAACAAGATAAATAAGTAAAATATGTAGTATGTTAGATAATAGTAAATACTTGGAAGAAAAAATAAAACAGGGAAGGAGAATATGAAATATTGGCAGCGGAATTAAAATTTTAGATGAGATGGCTTTTGAATAAAGACTGAAGGCAGCAAGGAAACTAGCTATGCATTTATATGGGAGAAAGTATCACAGGTAGGAGGAATAGCAAATACAGAGGTCCAAAGTGGGAGTGTGCCTGATTCTCTCTAGGAACATCAAAGAGGCTAGTGTTGCTGAGGTAGAGAAAATAGGGGGTAGAAAGTAGCTGGAGATGAGGTAGGGGTGGTAATAGGAGCATTTCACATAGGACCTACTCAGTCATAGTGAGGCTTTCAACTTTTACTTTACATTGGGGGCCACTAGAGGGTGTTCAGCAGAGGAGTGACATGACTAATTTGACTTATATTAGTGAACATGGTCACTGTTAGAGACTGCAGGAGTACAAGGGCAGAAGCAGTTAACTCCTAAGTTAACTCCTAAGCAGTTAACTTAGGAGGCTGTTGCAGTAATATAGACAAGAGATGATAAAGCCTTGGACCAGAATGGTGGTGGTGAAAGTGGTGAGAAGTAGTTGAATTCAGGATATATTTTGAAATTAGAATGACAGGATTTGGTGACAGGCCAGATGGGACAATATATATATATTAGAAAGAAGAAGAAAAAATTGCACCAAAGTTTTTGGCCTGAGCAACTGCAGGAATGGAGTTGCCATTAATGGAGATGGGGAAAAATGTAGGAGGAAATGGTTTGGGTAGTATCAGGAACTCAGTTTTTAGTAAGTTGAGTTTAGGAAGCCTATTAGACATGCAGGTGGAGATGTCAAAAGGGCAGTTGGTTATATGGATCCACAGTTCAGAGGAAGAGCTGAAGATATTACTTTGGGAGTCAGCAGCATATAATTAGTTTTTTTAAAGCCATGAAACTGGATGAAGTCCCTAAGGGAGAATGTATAGACAGAAAAAGATAAAAAGTCCCAGGACTGAGCCCTGGGGTACTCTAACATTTAGAGGTCAGAGCAATGAGAAGGAACCCACAGAAAAGACTGAAAATGAGCAACCAGAAAGGTGGGAGGAAAACCAGCTGAGTAATTGAGTGTGGTGTTCTGGAAAACAAGAGACAAAAGCATTGCAAGAAGTTTAGCGACCAACTATTTCAATTCCTGTTGATGGGCCTAGGAGGACAAGGATGAGTGTTTGTCAGTATGTGGTCTATGTACCATAAATGTTCTACTCAATTCCTACAAGAATTCTGACAGGTAGTCAGCCCATTAAACTTTACATGTTTATTACAGCAAAGATGTATTTGGTTCCTGTTGTGTGGTATAGACATTTTTTATGGTGGATACTTGAAACAAAAATGAGTACCAAGACATAAGATACTGTCCCTACCCCCAAAATGGGTAGATAAACATGTAAACTAGTGATTGAGGTAAGTACAGATACCCCAAAGAGCTTCTAGACTGGGAGCTTCCTGAGGACAGGGTTTCATTTTATTCTTTCTATACCCCAGTGCTAGCACATGGAATGCTCAGTAAATATTTGATGAATAAATGAATGTATGATCTTGAAGCACAAAGGTTGAAATAGTTCATTGCCTTAGGGTAACAAAGAAGGCTTCACAGAGGGGATATTAGAATCCTTAAAGAAGATTCAGGCATTCATCAGGAGGTCAAAAATACAACCACCTTGGAAGTGTTCCCTTATTCTACACATCTCTTTTTAAGCAGTCATAAAGGTTATATGATGTTTAATAAAACTCCTTGACTGTTGAGCAACATGAAGTTATCTCTTTATGCAACTCAGTTGTATTTAATAGCAAAATGTTATTGACACTCTAGGTGGAGTGACATACCTCATAATAAATGTTTTAAATCATTAATGCAATGCCTAGCAAATTGATAGGAAGGTCTAACAGACCTATTACTTGTTTGTAGTATAAATCAAATCTTGGTCAAGGATTGACTATTTATAACATCATTTGATTGTAGCTTGATATTTATCAAACTTACCCTGTGGTGCAAACTACTTGCTAAAGGAACATAAAAAATAATGGAATAACTCAGTTCCTTTGGTAATTAATCAGAGAAGATAACTAAAAATAGATATCTTTTAGATTACCTTCAAAGACATGAAAAGACGACTACTGTTCCTAATAGGGGTAATGAACTATGTTAAGACCTAGAAGCCGGACAGGGTAATTAACATGTTGGGGATTCATTTTATTAGAGATAGGTTAATTTTGGCCTAGTTCTTGCTTCCCTTCTCACAGCTCATTTCCTAGCCCTTTCATGGCTTGGAAGCCAGGATTCTAAGGGTTTTTTCCAAAAAAACAGTTTGGGCTTCATTTTCCTTTGGGCTCCATTATTAGAATTATGGCAAAAGGTAGTCCTGCCTCTTTCCCCATTCTGATTTCTAACCACTTGATCTCTGCTCTTTGCCCTCCTTCCTGGCAGAAAGCCCCAAGGAAAGCTCAGAGCCGACGGGTTCTCCAGCCCCTGTGATTCAGCACAGCTCAGCAACAGCCCCTAGCAATGGCCTCAGTGTTCGCTCTGCAGCTGAAGCTGTGGCCACTTCGGTCCTCACTCAGATGGCCAGCCAAAGGACAGAACTGAGCATGCCGATACAGTCGCATGTGATCATGACCCCACAGTCCCAGTCTGCGGGCAGATGATGCCTCCCCTGGTGGAGAGGTTCCCAGCCAGAGCTCGCCCGCCCAAGAGCCAAGAGAGATGTCATCTTATCCCTTCCCATCTGCCTTGGACATGGGAAAATGGGGGGGAAATTGTATGTTGTGAGTAATGGACAGATGTGGGCTTTTCTTTTCAGCCAGATGGTCATGTATGTTTGACACTTATACTAGGGGCCTCCCAGCCCCAGAGCCACATAGATCATCCCCCAAGTGTGGGATTTCTAACGGACCCACAGCCAAAGGCCTTTTCAGATGGTCCGAACAATCACCCCTGCCCCATGCACGTGTACCTGTTTCTTTTAACACTAACCCTTGCAATTCTAGGTTTGGGGTTTCTCAGTTCCCTCTCTTCCCACTAAGCTGTGGCTGTTACCTTCTTGTTCCTTACAAGCATGCCACTTCCTGCTAGGTAGAGGGAGGCTAGATTTCATGGCATATCACCCACTGACCCATCATCACCAGCCACTCAATGGACTCAGGACTTTGTCTCCCCATAGCTGCTTGTTGATCCTTTTTCCCCTTCCTAAATTCTAGTTAAAACATTCACTTAAGGAGAATATAAGGTTACCTTTGATTCCAGCTCTTCCGTGAACTTTATTCCTTCTCCCTACTGGTCACCAAACAAACAAATCAAACAGGAAGAAAGAAAGAAAGAAAGAAAACCCCAAGAATTCCAGTGCAGTCCTTTTCATCTATTTCCAGAGTTATTTGGGTACCTCCTTCTGTCTCCTGACCTTACCTAGTCTAGTGCTGGGGTCTTTTCCACCTCCCCACTAAGCCATGGCAACCTCATCTTGTGCCTTATATTATTAGACATTGCTTGGTAGTGAAAAGGGAAAGAGCCAGTGATCTGACTGGCTGATCCCTGCCCCCTTCCCGCTTCAGTCTTCCTTTAGTTCTAATCATCAGGGCAGGAAGGAACAATGTAGTTCAAAGCTAGTTCCATTAGTTTTTGGGATTGATCATTTTCTGTTTTATAAGGGTTTACTGGCTAAAGTATACACACTCCTTTTGGTCATCTTTCTGCTCCTACCTCTCCCTCTTCATTCCCCTGTTCACCTTACTGCCTGTCTCTCTTCTCTAACTAGTTCAGATGCAGCCCTCATGGAGGTTCTTATGTAGGGGACCCTGTGTACTCCCTATCTCTCAGCCTCACACATCATCTTTTCTGAGCTAGGTTCTTGGATTCACAAGTGCCCATCACTCTCTTTCACCAGGCTCCTAGCCTAGCCACTCTCTCCCTGGCCCTGCAGAGTCTCTTCAGATCTTTTTGGCTCTCTGCCCTTAAGATGCATTCCTTCTCCATACTCTAAGCCCCAGGACTCTTAAGTCATCATAGCCAAGGTCCTGAGTGGGTTTTCTTGAGTATAAGATTGGATGGGGGAACGCAGGGTAAAGGGAGGATGCAGTACTAATCTCAGTAGAAGAGCCCTAACCAGCCATTCATAATTAAAGAGTTGAGTTACGGGGGGAGAAATTCATCCCTTTTGTACTCTTCTTCCCTATCAGGACTTCTCAACTTCCTTTGGCTCTGAAATATGCAATTTCTATCAGGGCCGTGGGAAGCAATCCAATGCCAGAGGCCCGTGGATAGATAGGTCAGCTTTAATAGCTCTTCATTTGAACCCTTCCATTTGTCCTGGAGCCACCTTCTACCATCTGCCCAAGCCAAGAATGTCCTTTTCTCCATCTCTCCTACATCCATCTTAAACATACATACAGAATAACTGCCAACTTTTCTTATTTTGTCTTCTAAAAATGACTATCATAGGAAATGAGAAAATGTTCTAAGCTATAAGATTCCCATCTCCTCAAAGCAAAATACTGGTGAACCAGTCAGGTGACATGTTCTGCTGAATTTGTTTTAAATTTCCCCTCCTGCTTTTCAGATCCAGTGCTGAACAAGCCACACCTGGTAAAGAGAAAGGAGAGAAAACATGATTTTCTCATCCTCCTCCACCAGGGACCCAACAGGAACAGCTCCTGAGGTGACTCAGAATAGCAAATGTCATGGCAGATGGTCAGCATGCAGTTTACCCCCTCGGGAAACTTCACTTGCCTTTAAGAATTCACAGCCAAAACTTGTGCTTAGGACTTTTCCTTTAGACAGCTGCTCCCTTCTGCTTTAGAGTTTTGTTTCATTTTTTGTTGTCTTGATTTCCCATTAGCAGCCTTGCCTGAGCTCTTGGCTCTTGAGGCACCTTCATAAGATCCTTAACTGTTTTTCTTCCCTTTTCATTTTTTAAAAATCAGAATCAGTTTGTCCCTTGCACACATGCCCTGCCGCACTACTTGGCCTTGGAAATTTGAGGCCTGCCAGCCTGCCAGCCTGCCCCTGTGTTGGATGGCTAATTTATGTAGAGGGTCTTATTTAGTGTTTTAGCCCCTAAGTCTAATTCTCTGAATCCTTATCTCATTTCCATCACTGGGAAGTAAGCACTGGGGAGCTGAGTAAGGGGCACTGCCAGAACCTTAGTAATGAAGCAGCAGTGAAATGAGGAGGGGGCAGGATAGCACCCTCCAGACAATCTTTCAGTTAGTCTTCGTTTCTAAGGCAGAGTAATTGCTTACCCTGAAACTTCTCATATAGTCAAGGGGAACTTCACTTACCTTGCTGTTGCTGACAGCCATGTGGTTATTCTCCCGATCTTTGCCTTCCAGACTCATCTGAACCAGAAAACCAAACATCATGGAGGGTGTCACTAAGTTCTTCCTAAAGGCCCTGGCCGTTCTGGAGGCCTAAGAAGGAGACTTTGAGAAAGTAGCTGGAAGTGTGAATGTCTTGGGACTCTTCCGAGTGAATACAGGACTCAGGCCTCCCACCTCACTCTAAATACCCAAGGCCATAGAGAAAGAGTAAGAACCAGGTGTTTTGGTCTGCAGACTTTCTGCGCCATTCCCTTAAAAGAAGGCTTGCTTAGAGTTGAAGTCTGAGAAAGCATCCTATACTACCAGGGAGGACTAGAAGAGCAGTACCTTCTTTTTTTTATCCTTTACCTGTTGGTATTATACCCCAAATCTGGCTTCCTTTGGCCTTCACTCCTGTCCTTGGTCCTAACCACACTAGGCCATATGCTATATAGGTGGTGGTAAAGAGGAGTTGATCTAACTGAACCTCACCTTGCCCTGTCCCTATCCCTGTTCTGTTGTTCTTGGCTCCTTTCTTGATTCACTGCTACCCAGCACCACCCATCCAGATGATGGGGTGCTCAGGTCTAACAATGCCCATCTTCAGCTTGATCCACCAAGCAGACACCAAAAAATTCTTCCTGTCATTTCTGAGACTCCCCTGCTCCACACTGAGAGGCTCCTTAAAGGTGCTAGCCCCTGAAACAGCTCTCCCCCACCAAAATTTCCCCCTTTTCTTTCCAAACTCCCTTCCCATCCTCAAAAATCATTATTTTCCATTAATATTGTATATTGTATACACAAGAAGGAAATATATTACTTTTTAAAAAAATTTCATAACCCAATCTGTTTAGATTCCAGACCTCCTAGTTATATCACATGCCTTTGTTGATATGTTCTGTCTGCTTTCTTTAGACTTTTGATTGAAGGAGAGGGGAGGTGAAAACAGGAGAGAATCCTAAGGCAGATTAGAGGACCTTCATCCTCCTACAGCCTCCCACAACCCTAGTCATCCCTCTCACAGTACATAACTAATTTCTCTGTTTCTGTTTCCACACATGCATAGATATAAATCTCCACCCACCCACCCCAGAGTGGTGACCCAGCAGGAATGCCTGTAGGTGGCTGCTGGCCAACATTCCCATTCTCTGCACCAGTTCAGTTGTCTGTCTTTGGGGTAAAATCCTACCCCAGAATGCAAAAAGGTTGGGGAGAGTAGGGCAGGTCAAGACAGCTTATGTCCTTAGTAGATGCAAGTTTGTATTGTAGCTACTAGGGTTTTCTTTCTTTTTTTAATGGGGAGCTGGTAGCACAGGGATATCTTACCAGCATTAGCTACTGGTGAGTGGTGTTTCTGCCACAAGAAGTGGCTCTGAGCACCAGTTTCACTGGCTTTACCTTAGGCAGTAGATCTCAGAATGTGATCCAGGACCAGCAGCATTAGCATTATTAACATCTGGGAACTTGTTTAAAATGCGAATTCTCAGGCTCTTTCCAGACCTACTGAATCAGAAAGTCTGGGGGTGGGTTGTAACAAGCACTCCAAGTGATTCTAATGCACTGTTAAGTTTGAGAACCATTGCCTTAGGGGCAAGCTGGGAAATTCTTCTAGGGTGTCAAGGGTATAATAAATGCCATCCTCTGCCTTAGTACTAACCTATTTTTCTATTTCCTCCAAGTCCCTCCCTCCACTCCCATTAAAACCACCACCACCACATTGTTCATCTCAAAATCTAGGTTTGTCTTCCTTCTATTCTTGTCCCTAAAACCTCTCTCTGGGTCAGTCTGGACAGGGCTTGTCCACTGTGCCCTTGCAGACTGGTTACTCCGTGTTGTTACATTAAGGACCAGCTGGAGCTTTAGCTGTCATATTCCTCACTTTTCAAGCTGGGAGGAGATAAATCTCCGGCCCAAACAGTGGAAGCTGCAGCATCCTGACATAGTATCAGTTTAAAAGAAAGCAGTGTGTATCTATGATTATATCTCTGTTCATCTATATATCTTTGACATGTAGCAACACCTCTCCATCTCATCAAGGAACTCCTCTGGGTCTGGGTCTGGGTCTCTCCATTCCCCAACAGTGACTTTGATGGTTGGGAGGATACAGTGCTACAGACTATTTTGTTACAAAACCGTCTTTTCCCTTCTCTCCACCCAAGTCAGCATGATCCCTGTGAGCAGGCTCTCACAATCTCCTGGGACAGGGCTGAGGCAGGGGCTTTGCTCTATTCTCCCTAATCTTCCTTCCCCCTTGCCACTTAGCAGTTATCCCCCTAGCCATGCCTTCTCCTTCCCTCCCTTGCCCTGACATATATTGTGCCTTATTTATGCTGCAAATGTAACATTAAACTGTCAAGAGAACCCCTCTTATGTCTGATGCTTCAAGACTGATCCACCGGCCCCATTGTCTACTCTTTCTGGGAATTCATTGGGCTTTCATGTCTGTTATTTTCCTCACTCCCATTTCTAAGGACAGAAGGAACAGGGATTCTTATCTCTACTTATTATACAGGGAAGACACAGCCTAGAGAAGGTGAATGATTTATATAAATTACATAACATGACAGCATGGGGACCAGAGCTTAGAACTGTGAACTGCCTGGAGACATGGAGCCTTTAAGCATCTTGGGAGCAATCACCAGAGAACTTAGTGTGTGCTTTATGCGTATCAGGAGATGGGAGAGTGTCTGAAGGAAAGTGGCCTCATATCTCAGTTCAGTATCTTTCCCCACCCTCTCCCAACAACAACAAAAGCAAGCCCTATCCTCAAGAAGCTTCCAGCCTGACTGGGAAGATGGGGATCTACATAGACATGGAAAATGAAGCTTGAATGAGTTCTAGGGATGTGGGGAGGAAGTTGGTGTGGAAACAAGAGATGGAGTTTGTTTAGAAGCAAGTAAGAGGTAGTTCACAGGTAATACTCAGAGACCACTGGGAGTAAGGAGGTGGTGTAGGGGAAATCACTAACAATTCCTTGCATCTGTGTATTCCTTTATGATTATCATCACAAGTGAGCATCTTGAGCCAGTCTGAAGAATTTGACCAAAGAGAGAGCAGATACTCTGAGGGTTTCCCAAAATTGGATAGGAACGTTTTAAGAAACTGGTAAGCCATTTGTCACAAACAGGGAACCTGAGCCTCCTAAGGAGAGAGGGAAAGGCAGTGGTGGTCTTTCTGTTGTTGTCAGGATTACATGGGGATCTAGAGAGGATTAAGAAAGGAAGTTGCTGGAAACCAAATACCAAAGCCAGGTTTACCAAGTTACAAGAATTAACCCATTCCAATTTCTAACCAAAGGAGAACATGACTCACCTCCATCCTGGACATGGGAAGCCAGCTAGACCTGCCCCTTTCTGAATGCAGCCTCAGCTCATATCCACTTGTAATTAGTGATCAGAGAAATACAGGAGGAGAAGCATCAGAGTGGTGACAAGTTATCGAATGCCAGCACTGTGCTAGATGGAGTATTAGAATGTTTTAAGTCATTGTTAGTCATTTACTGTTCACAACAACCTCTTGATAACAAGTGTAGTTGCCTCATTTTATTGATGTTGAACTGAGGTTTAAGACACTTGCCCAAGTTACAGAGTGAAGAGCAAGAGCTAAGATTAAAACTGAGGTTCTTCCTGACCCCAGAGTACTTATTCCTGTGCCCCACCCATCCTTGCAACCTGTTCCTCTTTACCTCTGTCAAACAAGAAAAAGCAAGGACCAGGATGTGTAATACAGGATCCACTTCCACACAGGACCATCTACCCATGGACAAATCACCTTTAAGAAGCAGTGGACTACATCATGTAATGATGAATGTCAGGTTCTATGCTTGGGATCAACTGTGAGACAAAGCTTACAGAAAGGTTCATCTTAGCTTAGGCTGCATTAATAAAAATGCAGGGGGAGTGGACATGGCTCAAGAAGTTGGGTGCCTGCTTCCCACATGGGAGGTCTCAGGTTCAGTTCACGGTGCCTCTTAAAGATGAGCAGAGACAATGAGCATACACAATGAGCAGACAAGGGGGCCATTTTTCAAACAAAAATGCAGTATCTAGAACCTCCAAAACAAAACCTGCCCTAAGCTACATATCCAAATTATAAGTTCATTTCTAGTTGCCTTATTTGAAAAGGGGGATGTTTCTCTCGAGCAGTAAAGACTAGAAAGTGGAAGAATGAAATCTATCTTGGAACATATACAAGGGCTCATACACATGAAAAAGATCAGAGATGTGTGTGACAAGATGGGGCAAACTAAGACCTTGGTGGAGCCACAGGGAGACTGAAGCCAGCTCAGCACAAGGATAAAACTGTTCAAAGACTGTCTCAGGAGATGGTAAGTTCCCTGGGACTGGGGTATGCAAGGATAATCACAGCTAAACATCTTGACACTTGCTCTATGGTGGATCCTGTACTCAGTGCATTATAAAAAGTCTCTTAGTTAATGCACACGGTAGCCAGTGGATCCTGTACTCAATGCATTATAAAAAGTCTCTTAATGCTCACGGTAGCCATAGGAAGTAGCTCCTTCTGTTCCCATAGTTTAGGTGAGGAAACTGAAGTTTAGAGGTTAGCTTGCCCCAAATCAGGCTGATTCAAGGCTCTTTATGTCATGGACCCTCTCCAGCACAGGCTAGAGAACCACACTGGCGGGAAAGCTGAGGAAAGGATTCTAGTGTTGGGTACTCGTACCAAATGAAGGTGCAGCTTGGAAGGACCCCTTCTTGAGAAGTAGTGATTCTGATTTTTCCTAAGGCAGAATTCCTAGTCTCCTACCCCAATATGTCAGAGCAAGAGCCAGACAAAGGCTGTGGTTGACTACATGGAGATGGGACAAAATGATAATCCAACCCCACAGTATCCTGTCACTGCCCTTCAATGATTCTGGGACTCCTTGGAGTCAGGGCCTTAGGCCTACACCCCCACACCTAGATTTCTCCTTCAAAGAGCTCTATGCTAGAAAAAGGAAATGGCTGGACCTGGCAGTTAAGGGGCTATGACCACAGGGTGGCAGCAGTGGTTAGGCTGCAAAGGAAGAGCGAGGAGACAGGTCCTAAGCAGTATTCTCTAGTGGAGATGGGGCCTGTCTACAAAGTTGAAGCCACCCCCTACTTCTGGGCCTCCAAAACCCTGTAGGCCCTCCTTCTGTATCTCACTTCTCTATCCACAGGCTAATCTCAGAGTAGTGATTCCAGGGGCATGAATGGGCTGGTGAGCCTGCCTGCCAGTCTGTCAGGGGAGGGGCCAGGATGGGTCTCACCTTCACCCAACTCTGATCCTGGCTCTTCCCTCTCTCCCTCCATTCCAGGACATAACACCAAGCCCCTCCTGATTGGGCTATCTCTATGCTTTATTCCAAAAGTTACGAAAGAAGAGGGGTGATTAATTGGAGCTCTCGGACCTGTTGAGGGATTGGGGGTTCTTGTAAGGGCCCCCAGGGCATGGCTCTGACAAAGCATCTGCAATTAATGCTTCTTGAGCTCCGGAGACAGGATTTATGCATCTAATAAAGTCTGTAACTCCAGGCTTAGGGGCTGGGGGCCTGAAGCAAGGAGTCCCGGGGGGGCCATGGGAGGGGGATCCCAGGCGGCTCTTGGAGCCGTGCATTTCCACTGCCTGCTCTACATTTCCCCTCAGGCTGCTGTGGGTGGGGAGACAGGGACTGCAGGTATAAGAGGCGGGTGTGGCTGTAGGAAGGCAGAGGGCAGCATGGATTCTAGGCAGGCAGCTGTGCTGCTGGTGTTGCTGCTAATAACAGACTGGGGCCACGCTGAAGGACCTAGGGGCTGGGATGGAGAAGACGAGATCTTTGTGGTAAGTGAGCATCCCTACTCCCACCCCCATCCCATCCCCTTTTTCCCTTACCTCAACTTGAGACTTGTGCTCTAGGTTCAAATACTCTAACTGCCAAGGTCTTCAGTGGATCCTCAGAGCTGAGGAAAGGGCTTCTCAGTCTCCTAGAGCTTGCCTCTGGAAAGCCACTCCCTTCTCCTTTTGACCTGAATGTCCAGGACATTTGTCCATCTTCCTTTCCTAATGCCCCCTTGCCATAGGAGGAAGACAATGGACTCCACCCACAGCAGGATGCCCAGACCCCTGGGTCACTCTGGCGCTCCCTGCTCCAGGCCATTCAGAGACCTGGCCGGAGCCCAACGTTCCTGTTTCAGCCCCAGAGGTGAGTCTAAGAGAGACACTTGGGCATGGCAGGGGCTGGGGTGGAAAGGGCAGGGGACAAAAGAAGAGGAGGGGGACTAGAGAAGGGCAGGGACTGAGAGGCCCTGCATCTGAAAACTAGTCTCTTCTAAGGTTTGGCAGAAATACCGCGGGGTCCTGGAGCAGCAAACGGCTGAGTCCCCGAGCCGGGGAAGGCCTGAGCTCCCAGTTCTGGAGCCTGGCTGCCCCCCAACGCTTTGGGAAGAAGTGACATGTCATCTCCTAATGTGTCTGCATGCAAGGCCCACACCCCAAAGTGCCATGTGTCCCCCAAATAAAGATGTCTGGCTTCTGATTCCATGTGTTTATGTGAGACTTTAAAGGGCTGGGAGGGAAGCCCAGGGCAAGAACCACTGCCCCTTCATGTCCACCACATCCAGCTCTCCAGGAATGCAGCTGACAGGTTCCCAGAGGCTACTCCACCCAGGAAGAAAAGCATGGGGACATGTTAGACAGGGGGAAGTGGGGTTCACACCAAAGGATCAAAAGGAAAACAACAGAGGAAATAATCTGGTGCTAGATGGTCTTGCTACTCAGGGAAATAGAAAGACCAGGGTTTAAGAATCTAAGGAGCAGCATGTTTATTCTGGGCTCTAGCGGAAAGCCCCTTATTTCATTTCCACTCGTCATCACCAATAAAATGAGGATGGATCCTGGGCACACTGAGGCCCTGTGGTCCCTGGCTGCTTGCCCCATGCCCTCCTCAGCCTCAAGGCAGGCAGTCTGTATCAGAGGTAGAAGTGGCACCTCCAGAGGGTACCAGAGCAGGGCACAGATGCGTGGGCCAGGGGACTGCAAGAGCAGGGAGCAAAGGGTGCTGGGGCTTCACTTGCTGCCTGCCATAATCTTGAGGTACTGTAGAGCACGGCGAGCAGCCTCACCACGGGCAGCCTCCCTGGTGGTTGCAGAGCCATGACACACGGTGGCCGGCTGTGTGGACAGTTCCACCAGGCACTGGCAGAGCCCACTCAGGCTCAACTCCTCTGGAGGCAAGAGAGAAGAGGGAAGAAGTATTGGGCAGGGAGGCAGCACTAGGGTGGGGTGCATTTACATCATAGTCATCCCCTCCCTACCCCCTTACACCCATCCATACTTGTTCTGGTCCGGTCCCCAGCCCCTGGAACCCCCTAACCAGCCATACCAATATCCAGGTAGCTGACATGGAAAGCCTGCTCCTCAGAGAGCTCACTGAGGACACTGCAGCAGGCAGGACCCAGGGCACCTAGGGAGCCCAGGGAGCAGCTGCGAAGGGACAGGATCTTCTCTCCCATGGAATTTCGCAGAGAATCCCAGGTGCAGCCTGGGCCCCGGTTCCGAAGTCCATCTAGGCGAGAACCCATACCCTGACAAGATGGGGACAGTGAGAAAGATAACAGCCAAAGGCTGTGGGACCTAAACATTTAGACACTAAATATCCAAGGAGAGAAAAGCCCAAGTAATGCTTCCTCCAGCTTGCCTCCCCCATCAGTCCCTGGATGGCCCCCACTAACTACTAGATCCCAGACCAGATAGCGAGGAGCCTTCCTCACTCCAGACCAGCTTCCCCACAACACTCAGTGGATAAGTCTACGGTCAAGGCTGAGAGAGGGCCCAAGGAACCCTGGGTCTGGTAGGAGATCTGGGGCAGGAGCAGGCCTAGGACTGGAAAGGCTCACTCCTGAGTCACAGACCTAAGTCCCCAATCTCCTGCCCTGGGTGGACCACAGCACCTCACCCACACAAGCCACTCACAATGGAAAAGTGATCGTCATCAGGCTCTGCCTCGTTCCCATCCCGGGCATCCAGAGGCACTGTGTGCACTCGAAGCAGCATTTTGGCCGCTGCATTACGCTTTGCCAGCTTTTTGGAAGTGCCACTGCCTGCATGTGGGGAGGGGGTTGCTAGATTGATTCCCAACAGGCCCAGTACTTTCCATGCTTCCCACCCAGCACATACTTGGATTGAGGGTCCCCTAAGGGCAATGTACATTGGAAAGGGGAGCTCAGGACCTGCCCATGCACCTGAGAGCCTGGTCAGCCAGAAGAGAAGGGCAAAGATAGAGTACAAGGAAGGAGCTAGGAGGATGGAGCTAAGCCAGGCCCTGGGCAGCAAAGAGAGCTGGGAGTGTAGCAGAGTAAGGCAAGGGGCTGCCCTGGGGCTGGGGGACAGTAGCTGCAAGAACCTTCTTCTGCCCAGTTACCAATCTCTATGAAACGCTCCACTCGGCAGGTCATGGTAAATTCTTTGCGGTGGGCTGGCCCGGACTCCTGGGTCACCGTGTACTCAGGCAACCGCCAGCCTTTCTGTACCACCAGCTCCTTGGAAGAGGTAGAGAAATGGGTGCACAAGGCTGAGTAAAGAAAGACTCCCCCATATCCATGCTGGTATCTAATCTCCCTCACACCCCAGGAGCCTCAGGCACTAGATTAGAAGGATAAAGGGGGGTGTAAAAAGCCCTCTGTACAAGGTAACCTCCTCCCCCACCGATAAACACACATAACCTTCCCTCATGACCCCCGGTTCAGGAAAGGCAGGCATGCAGAGGAAATGAGGATGGAGGCACACCTGCAGAGCGCCAACGGGGTTGCACTCAGACTGCTGAGGGGAGACCGGGGGCTGCACCTCCATGGGGGAGCTCCTGAAGGAAAAAAGCCCAGGGCCAAAGCTGAGGGGGATGGTTCCTTCTGTGGCTGCCCATAAGCCAAGTCCTAACCACTGCTTTGGTTTCCTTCACTGTCTTCTCCCTATTCTCCACGAGGCAGGCAGTTGTCTGTCCAAGCATCTAGCCTTACACCCACCTGCTCTAGCTTGCTTCCCCCTCCCACCCAAGGGAGGCCTTCTCTATGTCCCAGCCACATTTAGATTCTAGTACAAACAGGCACTATCTCACCAGGAGGCTGAATATTCAGTTCCTGGAAGCACCCGATGGGACTCAAACATGGAGCCATCATGTAGCTAATCCAGAAGAAACCCTTATAACATGTTCTAACATCATCCACATAACCAATTAAACATCACAAATTACCTCCTGTCCCAAGAGCTTACCCATGGTGCAAACTCTTCAAGCTCTGGTCCCCAACTATTCCATCCTGTTTACTCTCAGACCTCCTCATGCCTGACCAGCCTAAGACCAAGGGTTAAGGGGCCAAGAGCCGGGTCCCCTTCCTCCCCACCTCAGGCAGCAAGGGGAAACAAGATACCTTGTTGGGATAGCAGATGGAACAGGAGTAGCAGTAACCGCAGCAGTGAGAACTGGAACGTCCTCAGGCAGTGAAGAGTCTAGGGGAGAAAAAGAACTTCCCGAGGGGAAGGGAGCCTTTGATTCACACCCATGCGTTGGAGGGATGGAGGGCAAAGGATACAGGTCCTCTTGACCTGCCCATCCCCTAAGAGAGCACCTTCCCACTTGAGCCAAAGACTCAGGGAAGCTCAACCAACAGTTCTTTCTCCTGGCATCATTTGCTGCCAAAGACTAGATCAAAAGGACTGGGAAGGGAGAGGAGGGTCTCTTCCTACACAAGGACCCTGGAAGCAACAAACTCCAACCTGTGTGTGGAAGAGGGATGGTCATCTTGTTAGAAAGACGAAGCAGGTTGGGGAGTAACTACCTTCAGCCTCAGCTTCCACCCTTTACCCTCCCTAACCCGGGTCCCAAACCAAGACCACAACTCCTAATGGGGCTGGGCTACTCCCCCCAGAATCCTTCACAGCAGCAGAAGCCCTGAAAATATCCTGTTTGGGTCTAGAGAAAATTCTCAAGAAGAGGCCAGGGTAGGGTAGCCTACTGGGCAGAAGGGGTGGGGGACAAGGCCTCTAGGATGCCTCAGCTGTTCCTCCCTCACCTGCTGTCTTCCAGGGCCGGCTCCAGCATGCTCCCCCCTTTGAGGTGTTTGAGGGCCACCTCAGCTGCCTTGTGCTTGGCTGCCTTCTTGCTGGGGCCCTGACCTGAGAGAGGGGGTGTGGGCAATACTGGAGGTCACTGGAGGGATGGAAGAGAAACCAGCATCCCACAACCTCTCTCCTCACAGCCAGAGGAAGTCAACCAAAACCCTCTAACCAACCTCCCTATGCCCAAGACTGGAAGTGTTACACTAATTGCTGGAAGGAAGGGCCCTTATCCATCCATTAGCTCCCAGATCCGAGTCAAGTCATGCCAGGCAGAACTTCTCCTGAGCTCAGACACCTTGGGTGGAGATTCTTTTTCTGCCTTCCTTTCCTCTGGAAAGCACTTCCTTTTCCCTCAAACCAAAATAGGCGGAAAAACAGAAAGAGGGTAGCTCTGGGGTCAAAACCCAGCTCTGCCACTTCTTAGGTATGTGATCTTGCACAAGTCACTTCATCTCTCTGAGCCTGTTTCCTCATGTTTAATATGGGGGTACTACCACTGACATCACTGGGTAACAGGGAAGTTTAAGACTAAATGGCACTCCCTCTCCTCACATCCTTACTAAAATTTAGGTTTCTCTCCTCTTACATTTTTCTCAAGTGTGATGAGGATCTGCCAGATCACCATAGCAGTCCTGCTCTCTCCTCTCACTCTCCAAGTCCTACCCCACTTCTTCACGCCCCGTTTTCCCAAGCCAGTCAGTGACTTCTTGCCCGAAATCTCTCCTTTCCTCACTAGGCTTGGAGAATAGGACTGGGAAGTGACTCAAAGGAACAAGGCCATGGGACCTGTGAATGCACACCCCAGCCAGGCTGCCCAAGCCTTCCTCACCAGTGCAGCTGGTGTCGCCAACGGTGACCCGGAAGGTGAAATTAGGCTGGTGGGCTTGGCCCTCGGCTTTGAGAAGGTCGTACACGGGCGTCTTCCCTATTCTGGTCCCATACTCCTGCAGAAGGCTGATCGGGGTCTTGCCCGGGTTGGCGGCCAGCATTTGCTCTATACTGGGGGGAGGCGCACAGACCCACATCACACCTCCCCTCCCTCCACCCACCTGGCCAAGTACTGCCATACCAGACCCAGGTACATTATGGGGACACAGGGTCCAGGAAACCCTGGGCAGTACAGCAACCATTGGCTGGGTTCAATGAGAAGCAGAGGTGCAGGCTGGGAAAGCTAAGTCCACTGCCCCACGGTAAGCGAGAAATGCACTGTTCCTGTCTCAGTTAAGGCGGGAAATTCTGTATCCCAGGGCAGGTTGGAAGTGCATGTCCCCTGCCACAGTGCAGGCGGGGAATTCAGTACCCACCAAATGCACTGAATGTCGGGGGCATAAAGCCCAGCGCCCCAGTGCAGTCTGGGAATCGGGCCAACATCAAATTATTTAGAGCTGGAGGCAGTGGCCACCGCCCGGGTGCATGCCGGGAACCACTGCCCACTGCCCCAGTGCTTACCGGGAACAACCCTCAGGCCAGGTGCATGCTGGGGCCGCGCCGCTACCCCCTCCCGCACCGCGACACTCTTTTCACCCTAGAGGATCAGTACGAGACGGCTTACCTGGGCAGCCCGCAGCCCGTGGTAGTGCCGGAGCCCTGCTCCTCTTCACTCATTCCCTCCTCCGTCCCCGCGGGCTCCACCGTAACTGCAGCCTCCACGCGCCCCAAGACACCGCCGACGAGCTAAGGCCGGGGCCAAGCCCGGAGTCGCGGCCGGTAGGGCCCGCCGCGGGGCATGCTGGGACATGGAGTCCCCCGCCCACCCTCCTCCATGAGTCTCCATCCGGAGGGGAGCTATCCACCCCACAACCTTCCGCGTGGTTCGCCCTGCCAGACTGCACCGCCTTCTGGGAGGAGCAGTCTCCTCCGCGGTCGCTACCCAAGCCGAAGGTTTTTTGTTGCTGTTGTTTTCTTTTTATATTGTCCCGCCTCCTTCCTTCCCTGTCTCCTCCCCATGGAACTTGAGGCTGTGGACATGCGCACTAGCGTAGTGGAAGCGGCTGTGGGCGGGGCGGTAAGGGCTAACTCGAAGACCGAGGCCTTTTGAATTCCGAGAAAACTACAGCACCCAGGAGCTCGTGTGCCATGTTTGTCGCAACTGGAGGGGCAGGGTCTACACGCACTAGAAGCTTCGCGGCGTAACTGGTTATTCCCGATTGCTTTTCCTCCCTAGGCGGATTGAGATTGGTTACTTTGCCTAGAAGGGCGGGGACAAGGCAAGAGTCGGCCCCTTTGACCCCGCGTTCCTCTTGAGGAGAGGCTGTGATTGGCCCGGGGGCGAGGCTGCTGTCGGATGCTGGCTGTTTGCGGTCGCGAGGGCGGGCTTTACCTAGACGCCGCAGGGTGCTGTTTTCTGCCAGCTACCCAAACCCGAGGCGCTGGGGCAGCTGTGGTACAAGTTCCTCCCAGACCTCTCCCGCTTACCTCCTCGGCCGAAGCCCCTGGTCTTCGGGCCCCCGCCTCACAGAACCTGTTTCCTTTTCCTAGGTTGTCCTTCAGCTCCCTTCTTCTGCTCACCGTCTGTGGGGCTTCGCTTCTTTTCCAAAGTCTTTTTAGAGGCCCAAGTGAGGCTTTCTTTAGCTGGCGGGAAACCCCCTCTGGGGTCTGAGAATCAGACTATAGTGGGACGGCAGCTGATGGTCTCACTCCGTCCGCTGGGGCTTGGGTCTCTCAGCTAGAGGAAAGCAAGAGAGAATTTTGGCCTAGTCGACTCATCTGGGCACAAAGCAGATTCCAAAATATTTGGATCCCAGAGCCCCATTCTCCCCTCCCCCAAAGTCTCGAAACCACTGGGCTGAGAGATACGGGGGAAATCTTGTGACCTTGGAGAGAGAGAGATCTCACACACAAAAAGTTTGATTCTGAGTGTTGTGAGAGTGAGCCAGGGAAGAAATGTCTTGCTCTGAGCCGGGCTGAATGGAGATCCAGGGGAATCTTGGAATGATAGTGAGAAGGCATCCAGGAATACTGGAGGAGGACAGGGCCTAGAACTGAGGCGCACAGAGTTGTGTGGAATTGGACTGGTGTGCGTTAGGGGAAGGAGAGCTGGCAAGATCGGGACGACAGGGGGTGGCAACCCCAGAGCGCTGGGTCCCGTCTGAGGGGCTGCTGTTTCAGGCTATTGGAGGGAGTTTACAAGGCGGGCCATAGGAGGCTCCTACAGAATCAGCATCAGGCTCAGGGTGGGACCGCCCTAGGGTACCGCCAGCCAGGAGGCGCGGGGCCCGGAAGAGCCAGGCAGGAGCCTGGAGCGCGCCGGATGGCAGCAGCGGGCTCCTTTAAGAGGCCGGCGGCTCCAGCGCAGCATCCCCCGCTCAGGGCGTGTCCGTCCCGGGGGGCCAGGGGCGGGGGCCCTAGAAGGAGCAGGAGTACGAGCCGAGTGGGGACGGGGCTAGGGGTTGGGGGGTGGGGACATAAAGCTTGGGCTGACACCCGTGCACCCGGGCACCGTACGAGCATCGCCCGTGTCAGCGCCCCGGGCCCGGTCGAGGGCAGCGAGGGGGGAGGAGGGAAGGAGGAGGAGAAGGAGGAGGAGGCGGGAGCAGCATCCGGAGCAGAGCTGCTGCAGCGCCGCCTTTTGTGCTGCGGCCACCGAGCCCCGGAGGTGAGCCTGGCCCAGTTGTGGGGCGTAGGGGGCAGGGATGGGTTCGGGTTCTGGGATCCGGGTGCGGAGGGAGGGTCGAGATGCAGATGTGGCGGGGCGAGGGGGGGGGAGCGATGGCGCGGGGATGCTGAGGCTGTGGGGATGGAGGAACCGGGGACCTGGACCCGACGCCTGTGTGGATGGGAAGGAGGGGTACCGAGCAGAGGGTCGCCGCGGCAGCTTGGAGACAAGGGCCTGGCGAGCTGGAAAAGGCTGTAAGGTGGCGGGGTGGGAGGAGGAATGATTGTGGGACAGACTTAAAGGACAGTAGGCAAGAGAACATCCTCCTCTCCTCCCACTCATCCTCAGGAAGGGAGAGGGAACAAGGAGGTAGAGTTTGGGACCCCTTCAGCGAAGGAAAGGAAGAAGGTAAGGCCTGATGTGCCTACTGTCCTCCTTTATCCCGTCGGTCCCTACACACACACTTAGCAGGCTGGACCTGCAGATTGCAGGCAGAGAGCACCTGTTCCTGGATGCCCAGGCTTGGTCCCCCAATCCCCTCCAGCTGTAGCATTCACCTTCTCATCTCCATCCAGCTGTTGAACCCTCCCCTCCCCCATCCATATGTGGCTTTCTCCCTCCTCCTCCCCATCTCCTCTGGCTCCCTAACCCATCTCCAGACCCTCCTCGCTTTTCCCACACACTCTTCAAACTCTTTGGCTTAAAAAAAATAAGCACGAATCCTTTCCACAGAGTTGGGTCTCCTGATAACCATGGCCTTGGCCAAGAAGAGGAAAGAGAAGGGGTCAAAGGTTCTATAGACAGGGAGAGGAAATATAGGGTGTCTCTTAGAAATTGAGGGAGGCATCCCACCTTTTAGCTCAGATATCTGGTACATCTTGGGGGGGGTGGGGTTAGGTGAGTGGCCTTCAACAAGGCTGGAGTGTACATGAGGTCTCTTCCCCACACTCTCAGGCCACAGTCAGTGACTTCCTCAAAACACCATTATCCTTCCAACTCTGAGGAGAGACTCCATTGCTTTGGGGGCTCAGTTTTCATTCAGAGGGTCATACCAACTTGAGGCAAGCAGAAGGGATTCAGAAGGACAGGGCCCAACTGTCCCCTGGGCCTCTCTGTCCAGAAAGTAAAGTTCCTCTGGGCTTTAGGGCCCTGCTGCTTCATATCCCCCTCTTCAGGGTGAGAAAAAAGTATCTGTCCTCTTAAGGCTGTCACTCATTCATTCACTCACATTGGGGACTGAGGTGGTACAGGAAGACCAATGTTCTGATACCCCAAATCCTGGCACAACATGAAAATATACAACTAAATATCTGTCCCTAATTGACCCCAATCATGGGCAGAAGAGGAAGGGGGTTTAAGTAAGAAAGTGGCTCAGGATTTCCCAGGCCTCCTACAGCTAAGGATGGCAGAGGCCCTCAGAAAACCATTGCTTAATGGATGGTGGTGATGGTAGCACAAGATTGTGAATGTAGTTAACACCACTGGATTATATATTTGAATGTGGTAAAAAGGGGAAATTTTAGGTTGTATATATATCTTACTAGGATTTTTTTTTTTTTTTTTTTAAGTTGCTGTTTCCCAGTCATTCCCCTGGTGGTAATGTGGTGGAGTCTGGCTTTGCCAGGGAGAGGACCCTAAGTTCTCATGCCCACCACCCTGGTCTCTCCTAGTGGCTCATTCTGTGCATCTCTACCTTTCCACTGCGGGGCTGGGAAGAAAGACGGCATAAGGGAATCAGCCCCTTCAGGAGCTCCTGCCTGGGCAAGAGGGTAGTGTTGAAGTGATGCCAGCAGGGAACCTAGGGGTTTCCTGAGGGTGAGGAGTTGGCCCACAGAGACTGGTCTGGTTCATTTGCTCCCAGAAGGACTAGGGGCATATGTTATGTTGGGGGAAGGGGTGAGGAGAGGCAGTAACACTATTCCAGAGGAGGAGAAGACTCATGGAGATAAAGAGTCTTGCCCTTTGCTTTCTTTGCTCTCCTTGTTTTCCCTCATTTCTCTGCCTGCCTTCCCATCTATCCCCAACCTACTGCCTCTTGCTTTGAGGATGAAAAAGGAAAGAATGGAAGGGAACTCACATTTATAAAGAACCTACTGCTACTTATTTGGCACTTTCCACATGGCTAATGTTTACGGGGAACTTTCTGTGTGCCAGGTACTGGGCCAAGAACGTTCACTGGATTATCTCAGTAATGCTCGTAACAAGCCTATGAGTTAGGCAGTGTTATCATCATCTCTATTTTAGATGATGAAATTAGGCTAAGTAATTTGTTCAAAGTAAAAAAGTTAGTGTGTGGACAGAGTCAGGATTTGAATCCAGGTCTGTCTGACCCAGAGCCTAGGTTCTCACCCATCACATTATAATTGTGTGAGATAAGATGGGTACCACTGTCCCCATTTAGAGATGAAGAAACTGAGCTTTCTTAAGAGGCTTGTACTCAAGGTCACTCACTCAATTGACAAAGAGCAGAGAGACAGGACCTCAACTCCAGCCTCTCAGATTCTAGGCCTGTGATCTTTCCACCATACCATCTTCCCTCCCTCTAAAGCACAGTTGTCCTAAGCTAAGTGCCAGGAATGGATGGGCATGCCATAATTTTTTTTTTCCATTTTTCATGCACATGTTATAATTGTGTATGGATGCAGGTTGCATGTGATACAACCAAGTGAAGGACTTTAAAAAAAAATAATTTATTGAGGTAAAATCCACGTAACATAAATTTAACCATTTTAAACTGTACAATTCAGTGGCATTTAGTACGTTCACAGCGTTTTATAGCTACCACCTCTATTTCGTCCCGTAACATAGCACTCCATAATTTGTATTCTCTTTTTCAATTTAAAATAAATTTTTATTTCCTATTTCAAAAGCAATTCAAACATATTACTGAAATATTCAAAAGTATAGATAAGCCAAAAGAAGAAAATAAAAACACCCACAATTCCACCCACCTAGAAATTGTTTCACTTTGGTATCTAGCCTCCCAGACTTTTTTACATACACATTCAGCTCAGGAGCTATTTGTTAAAATTTGCTGAACTTCTTCCAGGGGTACCTGAGGTCCCAAGTAGGGGAACCCACAGGGCTGGGGCTAGATCTAGATCCTGGCCCATCATGCCTTGTCCCTTGATGGGTGCGGCTGACCGGTGATCCTGGGCCACAGGATCCAGGTGAGGGTCTTAGTGGGGCAGCTGCTACAGAAAGCAGATGCTAAAGGGAACTGGCCAGGGGCTGGGGGTGTGGAGGGCCAGGCCTTCCCCCCCACCCAGAGGAAAGACTGAGGATGCGACAGAGGAGCCACAACCCCTGCCATTGTGACCTGGCTCCACGCGAAGCTGGAGTTGAGATTTGCCCTGGGGAACTGGAAGGTTGGAGACCAAGTCTCCCATTCTCTGATCAGGCAGAAGAGATGGCCTCTCTAGGATCCACAAAGAAGGACAAAACAAGGGGCCAGGCAGTGTGCATTCCCTCCACCACTTGACAAGGTAGGGTCAGCAGCCTCAGAGAGGTTACATTCCTTTAGTGACAAAACTGGGGCCCTAGCCCTGATCTCTCCGAATCCAAAACTGGCTCAGGAAGAGATGGTGGCAGCTAGGAATCTCAGGGTGACCCATATGAAGCTGGGGACCTAGGGCTAGGGGTGACGTCCAGTTTTCCCCATGTTCTCAAGGGAAGGCATTTATTTCCCCCTCCTGAGAGCACTGAAAAGAGCTGTAGTTCTTTCCATCTTAGAAGCACCTTGGGATCAGGACCAGGGATCCTGTAAAAAGCAAAACCAAAACAAGCTGGATCCAAGTGGACAGGAGGCATGGCCATGCCTGGGCAGAGTCCTTTATCCTCACAGGGTCTCAAAGCCTGCAGAGGTGGGAACTAGAATTCCAAAGATTTGGGTCTCCTTTCCCTTTGAAGTCCTCCCTCCCTGCCCCCACTCAAGGGAGAAGGGGAATTTCCCCCCCTATTCCTGAGTATAACATGAGGTCTAGCACTGTGGAGAATGTTCAGCCCACAGAGCCCACATATTTAGACAGATGACCAGGCCTCTGAAGAGCCCCCAAATCAGCCAGACAGCAGCCTCGATTGAAATTCTGCTGTTAGAACAGGAGGGAACTAGAGAGAATTCAAAAGGCTTCCTTTCCATTGACCTCCAACATCTCAAGCAGGAGAACTTAGGAGGAGGAATAAGTGGTGGGTGATTCCCTGCCCCCACTCCACCCCTATCGCCTTCCAATGAGGCACTCTGGAAACTACCAGCAAAGCAGATAATCTTGTAGCTGAAATCTAGGGCCAAAGGATTTTGGTATCAGGGATGGGGAGCCACAGGTGTGGAGCCATCTCATAACCTTGGCTGATTTATGTGACAGGGAAACTGAAGTTTGGACACCCTCCCAGGGTGTCTAAAGAGCCTCTTCTCCTGCAAGATGGTTAGCCTAGGGACCACACCATCCCCCTCACCCAATCTGGAGCAGCATTCTGCACAGTAAGCACTCGTTAAATATGGTTGACAGAATGACTGACAGAGACATCCACCCCATCCTGTCACATCCCTGCCCTTCCCTCTACATAATTGATGGCCAGAGAAACAGCTCCCCTTCCCCAGCGTGACCAAACGTCTGAGCCAGGAGCTCCAAGCCACGCTATGCCCCCAAAACCCTAGCACCAGGGCCCAGCTGGGGGCAGTGGGACACAGCTGTTAGATCAGAGATAGAGGAAACAAACAGGTGTATGTGTTGCAAGACGAATCCAGTTTACAATAGCTCCCTGAGGCCTTAAACCCCCTCCCAGGCGCGCACGCGCGCGCACACACACACTCCTGCTCCTCGGGTCAATCTGGGAATAGTCATTATTCTCAGAACTGCTCAGAACAGGGGTGGGGGTATATTGCGCCTAGCTAGATTCCCAGCCTTTCCCTTGCTCCCATCTCCTACTGGTCAGCTACTCCCACTGCCCTAAAAGACAAACAGGTGAAATGGCTTCTCTCTCTCTCCCTAGTTCTCTCCCCAGCTGCTGGCCCTGGATACCAGAGGGGCCTCTAGGGAAGCCTGGCAAACTGGAGGGAGGCTCGGCTGCAAGTGTCTCTGAGCATGCCATCCTCTCTATACCTAAACCTCCTAGTTGCCAAACCACCAGATGAAAGCTGAAAATTTCCCTTAAAAAGCCAGGGTTGTGCCTGTTCAAAGCTCAGCTTCTAGTTAGAAAACGAATTGAGGAGAGGAATTATCTCCGTGTTTATCTCCTTTCAGCTCCTCTTTCTGTGTCCTCTGACTTTCAAAGCCGGGGTTTCAATCCATCCTTCTAAGGTTTACTTTCCCTGCGTTTCGCACTGTTTCGGTCTCTGTAAATCTCTTGGCTTCTGTAAATCCCCCTTCACCGGCTGTGCCCCTCTCCCTCTCCCGGTTGTCTCCCTAGCTCTCCGTTTCCTGCTTTCCTCCCCAATGCCTCGCCCACAGCCCCTCTCGCCTCAACCCCAATTGCTCTCCCTCCCCCAGGCGCCCCAGCAGATTAGTCTGCTTGCCGGGTAAGCGGGAGGAATAGCTAGGAGGGGAGCACTGACGGGGTGGAGTGCTGGGGCCGCCGGTGCACGCCACGATCCCCGCACCCGGCCCGGCCACCAGCCACATGGCCCTGCCCCGCCGGGGGCGGAGCCCGGGCTCAGCCCCACCCCCGCCGGCGCCGCTCACGTGACCCTGGGCTAATCTTGTCCTGGTGACTTCACGCGCCGCCTCGAGCCCTGTCGTCATGGTTACGCCGCAGCGCCCAGCGCTTCCCTCTACCTGCTAGGTTCCCCACCCGGACCCCTCCTCCCGCCGCGGGGGCCCCCGCCCCGCCCCCCAGCCACGTGACGGTCGGGAAGGAGGTCGGGGGCGGGGGCGCGGTGGCCGTAACCCCTTCCTTTCCGCTTCCAGTGGCCCTACTGAGGCTTCGGTGACCTGTTACAGGCGGCCCAAGCGGTCCGGCGGGCGGCCCTGGCTCCTCCCCGAGGACCCCAATCCCTTCATCCCCGCCTTCTGGCCTGCCCAGGAGAGGACGTGCACGCGCTCCCCCGGGCCCCGGCCCGCGCTCTACGTCGTCCCGAAGGGAAGCCCGGACTTGGGTGGAGAGGGGACGTAGGTGAAAGCCCGTGGGCCCTCCGGAAGAATTATCCGAGGTGTCGGCACGTAGCTTGGCTTGTGTCTGACTTTAATTTGCATAACAATCTATACTTTATCTCCTGAAGCTGCCCGGGTCTGCTTGGATATGCTGGGGATTCATTCCCGCTTTCTGAGCTCACTTTGCTGAAGGCTATTATGGGAGCAATACTGTCTCCTTCGCTGGGTCGTCTTGAGGATTAAGGGAACTAGTGAGTGCAGTCCTTAGGATGGTACTCCGAGGTGGACAGGGCCAGTATTCCAAGCTTATTAAGCACCTTCCCGCATGCCAGGCACTGTTGGAGGCACTAGCGTCTGGTGGAAGTCATTGCTGTCAGGGAGTCCAGGCTCGCAGAGGAGCCAAATCTCTATGCCTTAGTTTGTAAATGCGGCTAATAATGCCCACCTGATAGTTTTGTTTCGCTGATTAGACGGGCTAATATGCTTCTAACAGAGGTGAACATATATAGTAAGCTTTCCACGAGTTAGCCATTATCATTAGGTGCCCTGGCTTGGTGTGGGCCTGGGTTCTGTGTGGCCTTGGTGCCCGGTGGGGGAGGCTGGAGATGCCAGGGGGCCCGAAACATGGAGCTGAAGTCACTGGACTAAGGGCAGTGGGGGTCTACTGAAGGGTTTGAAGCAGAATAAAGGGTACTGGCCAAAAGATCTTTCTGATGGCTAGGTGGAAAATGGTTTGGAATAGGGGCATGGGGAGAACTTGGAGACCATTTGAGAGGCGATTGCCCAGGGCCAAGTGACAGTTAATGAAGCCTGCACTAAGGCCTTAACAGTGGAGCTAGAGAAGGAAGACTAGAATGGCACTGGGTCAGAACATTCCAAAAGTGGCAATCATCATAAGAATTTCCTGAGATGCTTGTTAAATATACAGATTCTAGGTTCAGCCTAGGCCCACTGAAAAACTTTTGAGAGAGGCCTGGAAATTTAGTATTACCATTTCCATCAGAAATTTGTCATTGAGACCATCAGAGGGTCCCAAATTTCCATCCATATCTGCAGCAGCAGCCAGGGAGCCTATTTTATATACAGATTCTGCCACCCCTCTTCTGATTCAGTGTATATGACAAGCATTCCCAGGAATGTTTAATGCAGGTAGTTATGGAACCACTGTACTATGAGGCACAACTAGAAGGATTGCTGTCCTCAGAACTCAGGGTTTGGTAACTGGCTGTGATGTGAGAAGGGAGACCAGGATGGCTCCTGGCGTCAAGCTATGGACAAGTTTGGAATAGGCTGAAGAATTATGGCCAGGTTCTCTCTTTGTACATTTGGAAAAACTGAGACTCAGATACTGCCTGCGGTCAAATGGGTCCCCTCACCCCCCAGCCAGTAAACAGCAGAGATAAGGCCAGGATTCAGGTTTTTAATGGTTGCCTTTTAAGTAACAGCCAGCTATAAACGGGACACATCTCCTTTGCCTGGAAGACTTGCTTTGGGGAACTGGTGATGGGGCAGTGGAGACAGGAAAGAGGAGACAGGCCTTCTCTGAGTGACCACCTCGGGAGCAGCTGGTCTGATGGGCAGGCTAAAGGGCATGAAGTCCCAGGCCACAGCTTGTGCACCCCCAGCGGATGAGTCTGCATTTTTCACCGACATTGCTGGGGTGATGGTGGAGCCGTGTAGTTGCAGCCTTCAGAGGCCCAGGTGTGTACCTGTGACTGGCTGAAGGTGAAGCCCACATGTGAGCCTTGAGTGTGCCTGAGAGGGTTTCATTTGTATCATGTGTCACCTGTATCCTTCAGTGTGTGGATGGGCTAGGTGCGTTTTGGATGTGTACCTATGGTTGAGACCCAAGATAGGTGTGGATCTGAGAGGTATGGCATATGTGTATGCCTGTGAGCCTTAGGTGAAAGAAACGTGGGGTCCAGAGGTGAATTATAGTAATCTTACAAAGGGAAGGGAATTAGTCCATTACCATTATTCTTGAATACGAGACATTTCACCAGTATGTACCTGAGCAGGATTGTTACCTGTGTCTACCTGAGAAGAATACTGTTATGTTTCCTGTATACCTAAGGAAAACTTCCATTATGAACACAGAGGCCTGAGAGGAAGCCCAGGTGTATTGGGTTTCCTAAGATGGGTATAGGTGAAACTTGGAGGGGGATAGGCAGCTGAGGGTGAGGCTCAAGTGTCATTTCCAGTAGGACTGTTGTAGGCCCAGCACAGCACATGCACTCCCTGGAGTGAGCGTCCTTAGCTACTGCACCTGTGTGTTGAGGGACCCCTCCTCTGTCCCCACAGGGCCTGCCACTGACCGCCACACTGGGGTCCAGAGGCCATGGCCTGCCTTCATGAGACCCGAACACCCTCCCCCTCCTTTGGAGGCTTCGTGTCAACCCTAAGTGAGGCGTCCATGCGCAAGCTGGACCCAGACACTTCTGACTGCACCCCCGAGAAGGACCTGACACCTACCCAGTGTGTACTTCGAGATGTAGTGCCCCTCAGTGGGCAGGGCGGGGGTGGGCCCAGCCCCTCCCCAGGTGGAGAGCCGCCCCCTGAGCCTTTTGCCAACAGTGTCCTGCAGCTCCACGAGCAGGACGTGGGGGGCCCAGGGGGAGCTGCTGGGTCCCCTGAGAGTCGAGCATCCAGAGTTCGAGCTGATGAAGTGCGGCTGCAGTGCCAGAGTGGCAGCGGCTTCCTTGAAGGCCTCTTTGGCTGCCTGCGCCCTGTCTGGACCATGATTGGCAAAGCCTATTCCACTGAGCACAAACAGCAGCAGGAAGGTAGGCAGTAAGCCCAGGAGCTGTTGGGCAACCCCACCTGAGACACCCGATGAGCCCTCCCCACCCCAGACCCCAGCCCTAGTCCCTTACCCATCCATCAACCTCTGGCCACCGGTTTTCTACCTCCCTGACCCCCGGGATCTAAAGCCTCCTCAGCATATTTTGTCTACTTTTCTGCCTCACCCTCTTTGAGACATCTCAGTCAACCCAATGCTTTCCCTTGCCCTGCCCCTGCCTGTCCCAAGGCCCTGATTGTGGCTCTTTCTGAGCCTTGTGGCACTGTGCCTCCTGCCCACAGACCTCTGGGAGGTCCCCTTTGAGGAAATCCTGGATCTGCAGTGGGTGGGCTCAGGGGCCCAGGGCGCTGTCTTCCTGGGGCGCTTCCACGGGGAGGAGGTCGCTGTGAAGAAAGTGCGGGACCTCAAGGAGACTGACATCAAGCATCTGCGAAAGCTGAAGCACCCCAACATCATCACCTTCAAGTGAGGTCCCAGGCGGGGCTGGGGGCTGGGGATACACGGAAACCCAGGACCCACTGGGCAGCAGGGACTACTCCACCAGTCCTAGAGGAGATGCCCAAATGGCATGGGTGGAAATGGGGGTCCCGAGTGTGAAGGAGGCAACTGCCAGGCTGGCTGAGGCCTTTTATATCACATTTTTTGGCTCCCAGGGGTGTGTGCACCCAGGCTCCCTGCTACTGCATCCTTATGGAGTTCTGCGCCCAAGGCCAGCTGTATGAGGTACTGCGGGCTGGCCGCCCTGTCACCCCCTCCTTGCTGGTTGACTGGTCCATGGGCATCGCTGGTGGCATGAACTACCTGCACCTGCACAAGATTATCCACAGAGACCTCAAGTCCCCCAAGTGAGTAAGCAAGCAGGCAGGGAGAAGCAGATGTGGTCTGAGTCAGTGAGGCCATCTCCCTGCTCCCAGACCTTAACCCAAGTCCATGTGGCTGTCTCAGAATCCCCTAGATTCTGAATCTCCTCCCAAGTAAGTCTTATCTCAGGTGGGTTTTGACGAGCTCCCTGCCTCTGGATGTCCCAAATGATTTAAAACAGAGTTGGTTGTGTGGAAGGGCCTGGACCCCAGCTGATTCCATTCTTTACCAGCATGCTGATCACATATGACGATGTGGTGAAGATCTCAGATTTTGGGACTTCCAAGGAGCTGAGTGACAAAAGCACCAAGATGTCCTTTGCAGGGACAGTAGCCTGGATGGCTCCTGAGGTGATCCGCAATGAACCTGTGTCTGAGAAGGTGGACATCTGGTGAGGGCCGGGCTGAGGGCTGAGAGGGGAGGGAGGGATTTCCAGGGTTGAAGGGCAAGTGGTCTGTAGCAAGCAGGGCCTCTGGAGGGGGCTCCTCCCAAGTGATGTCCCCTTTTATCCCCAGGTCCTTTGGTGTGGTGCTGTGGGAACTTCTGACTGGTGAGATCCCCTACAAAGATGTAGACTCCTCAGCTATCATCTGGGGTGTTGGAAGCAACAGTCTCCATCTGCCTGTGCCCTCCAGCTGCCCTGATGGCTTCAAAATTCTCCTTCGCCAGTGTTGGTGAGTTTGACCTCAGCTGGGAGATTGGGCTTGGCCAAACTAGGACATGAAGGGTGTTGCTGATGGAGAGCCAGCACCTAGAAGCCAGACAGGTAGGTCCAGGGTCCAGAACAGAAAAGGGAGGTCAAAGCCCCCAGCTTTCAGGATGTGGATCAAAGGGACGGCAATCTAGAACTGAGAGGAATGAAACTGACAATCTGTAGAGGTACAATAGATTCAAGGACAGACATGCACCTGAATCATGCTTATGTCACCTTTCTGAGCTGAGTGACTTTGGGCAAGTGGCATTACCTGGTTTCTCGTCTGTAAAACAGGGATAACAGTATCTGCTGTCCAGAGTTGTTCTGAAGAACCAGTGAGATAAGGTGCATGAAGGCCCCGGCAGAGCAGGAAAGGCTCAAGCTTCCTTTCATAAACTTTAGTTGACCCTTTCCCTAAGTGTGTTTCTTTTAATGGGGTTACTCAGAAAAAAGTTCTCTTTGGCAAACAAGTGGGGTTAAACAGGTTTCCTTTTCTTTACTGAGGAACTTCAATATGCTACTGTGTAACGTTTCCTAAAGTTGTGGAATTTTTGTCAGAAAGTACATCCAGGTTCTGGTTCTCCAGAGCCCACTTGGGGAAAGGGTATTGTCGTTTGTTTGGTCCTCCCTGAAACCCCTGACTTTCTCTTCACCCAATTCTACGCCCTTCAGGAACAGCAAACCCCGAAATCGTCCATCATTCCGACAGATCTTGCTGCATCTGGACATTGCCTCAGCTGATGTGCTCTCCACACCCCAGGAGACTTACTTTAAATCACAGGTGTGCTGTGGATAGGAAAGCGAATACTTCAACTCCCCTTCGTACAGAAATGATGATGCCCTTGAAGGGAGGGCTGGGGCTGGGTAGGAGGTATAATCAGGACTGAAGTAATTAGCTCTTGGTGGGGGGCTGAGACCCCTTGTCAATCCTGTGCCTGCTCCGTCACACATGACTGGCAGCAGTGCAGGCACCTGCCAGAGACTGTCTACAAGCCTGCTGGCTGAAGGGCCAGCCCTCACATTTCAGTGTCCCCATCCCCAGGCTGAGTGGCGTGAAGAAGTAAAGCTGCACTTTGAAAAGATTAAGTCAGAGGGGACCTGCCTGCACCGCCTAGAAGAGGAGCTGGTGATGCGGAGGCGGGAGGAGCTCAGGTGTGTGCACTTTTGGGGAGGTGATTCTAAACAGCAGCAGGGACTGTGGACACTACCGGAACCGAGACTGGGCTAAACCAAGGCACCAGGTGAACCCAGCTCACCTTGGGGGACCCTTCTGCCCCTGCTTCAGACATGCCTTGGACATCAGGGAGCACTATGAACGGAAGCTTGAGAGGGCCAACAACCTGTACATGGAACTTAATGCCCTGATGTTGCAGCTGGAGCTCAAGGAGCGGGAGCTGCTCAGGTAACCGGACCCCCAGTCAGTAGTGCCTGCTCCTACTGAGCCTGGGTACCTACTTACTGAACACATGCCCAACTAAGAAGGTTCCTGGGTCTTTAGGCGGGAGCAAGCTTTAGAGCGGAAGTGCCCAGGCCTGCTGAAGTCCCACCCTTCGCGGGGCCTCCTGCATGGTAACACAGTGGAGAAGCTCATCAAGAAGAGGAATGTGCCACAGAAGCTGTCACCCCATAGCAAAAGGTGATACCAGAGTGAAGGTTGAAGTATGACAAGAGGGACACTGGATAGACAAGGGTGGGGGCCAAGGAGGGGCTTTAGAGGAGGAAGATGTGCATTGAACTGCCCAAGGTTAGGAATGCTTGGTGTATGAATTTGCTAATCTCAACTTTGTACTTTCCCTCCCTCCCAGACCAGATATCCTCAAGACAGAGTCTTTGCTACCTAAGCTAGATGCAGCCCTGAGTGGGGTTGGGCTTCCTGGCTGTCCTAAGGGGCCCCCCTCACCAGGACGGAGTCGCCGGGGCAAGACCCGTCACCGCAAGGCCAGCGCTAAGGGCAGCTGTGGGGACCTGCCTGGGCTTCGTGCAGCTGTGCCAGCTCCTGAACCTGGGGGACCAGGAAGCCCAGGGGGGCTAGGAGGGGGACCCTCAGCCTGGGAGGCCTGTCCCCCCGCCCTCCGTGGGCTCCATCATGATCTCCTGCTACGCAAGATGTCTTCTTCATCGCCAGATCTGCTGTCTGCAGCACTGGGAACCCGGGGCCGGGGGGCCACAGGGGGAGCTGGGGATCCTGGCTCACCACCTCCAGCCCGGGGTGACACCCCTCCAAGTGAGGGCTCAGCCCCTGGCTCCACCAGCCCAGATTCACCTGGGGGAGCCAAAGGGGAGCCACCTCCACCAGTAGGGCCTGGTGAAGGTGTGGGGCTGCTGGGAACTGGAAGGGAAGGGACAGCGGGCCGGGGAGGAAGCCGGGCCGGGGCCCAGCACTTGACCCCGGCTGCACTGCTATACAGGGCTGCTGTCACCCGAAGTCAGGTAAAGTATGGGAAGACTGCTAAGCCCTTTCCCTTTCCCCTGTCCTGCTTGGGGTCCAAGACAATAATCCCCAATATTAATGTGACTTTGAGCCATTCCCTACTGACTCCTTTAAAACTGTTCCCTTCTCCTGGGCGCTAACTACCTCTTCTCACTTTGGACTACAGTCCCTTTATCTCTCTTGCAGAAACGTGGCATCTCCTCAGAAGAGGAGGAAGGAGAGGTAGACAGTGAAGTAGAACTGACATCAAGCCAGAGGTAAATGATGGAATATGAGAGATAATAGCATTCTTAAGCTTTCTGGGATGGAAGGGGCAAACTGTAGCCCCAATCTCTCCATTATCTAGGTGGCCTCAGGGCCTGAACATGCGCCAGTCACTATCTACCTTCAGCTCAGAGAACCCGTCAGATGGGGAGGAGGGCACAGCTAGTGAGCCTTCCCCCAGTGGCACACCTGAAGTTGGCAGTACCAACACAGATGAGCGGCCAGATGAGCGGTCTGATGACATGTGCTCCCAGGGCTCAGAAATCCCACTGGATCCACCTGCTTCAGAGGTGGCCCCTGGCCCTGAACCTAACTCCTTGCCCACCCCACAGGAGACCCTACTCAGAAGGGAGGTGAGTCATAGCACAACTGCAACGTGACCAGCTCTCAGAGAGCTCAGAGAGAGCTGGGAACATGTTTGGCCTTCTGAGACCTTTTGGGAAGACAGGGCAGGGGGATGTCGAGTTTATCATTTGAGGCCATCAGTATTGATGGTCATAGCCTAGGCAAGTTGCTCAGTACTTGAGCCAGTTTCCAGAACCATCTGCTGGAACCCGAGATGCCTATAGTATATAGAACCTGGTACTATGCCCAATGTATAGCTTGTGTGCAAAATAAATGACCGCTACGAGTTGTAGCCAGGGAAGACGACTGATACTAGGAATCTAGCACCCTGGAGAATGGCCTGAGCAATTAAAATCTGGAAGCAGTAAAATCAGTAAGCTGCTGGCTACTAACATGACCCCATTGAGGGACCCCAAAGGAATCTATTTGTAATGCTGAAGCTCCAACTCACTGCCTTTCTATTCCTAACAGGGCCCTCCCAATTCTGAGGACTCAGACTTTGACAGCACTGAACTGGACAACAACAGCGGTGATGCCTTGCGGCCCCTAGCTTCCCTCCCTCCATGAAAGCTACTTGTATTCCCTGTACATAGAGAAATATTTATATAAGTTATATATACGCGCCACATAATCAACAAAGGTGGGGCCATCCCAGCCTTAAGTCAGGCTCACAGGAGACTGACCCCCTTACCAGTGTCCCTGATAAGATCTAGACACTGGTAGCCGTGGAAATGTGTGACAAGTACTACCATAGAGCTGTGCGTAAGGGGAAGCTGGCCCTCTTCCAGCTTCTCCCTATTCCTTATGTTCAGCAAGCGGTAGGCAATAGAAAAGCCGGGCTTGTCTATGCTCCTCTATGCCCTTTCCCTCCAAAATCTGGGGGAGCAGAAGAGGGAACCACTTAGACTGCACTTTTTTGTTTTCTGTTTACTGTTTACACACTTTGCACTTGGGAGGAGGGAGGCTAAGGCTGGGTCCTTCCCTCTGAGGTTTCTCAGGTGGCAATTGTAACTCATTCTTTGTCCTTCCATTTCTCTGCCCTAACCATGGCTTGGGGCCTGGGGGTGGGTGGGGGGGGTTAGGAAACTGATAGCATGTGATGGCTCAGGCTGAAGGACTGGGGTGCTGTTTTTAAGTCCCTGCTTTGATCTCAGTGCCCGATTGGGGTGGGGACTGTCATATTGTAACCCCTGTGAAAAACCTTGAAATATAACCAACTCCATGCAGGCCCAGCTGTTGAGGGTTTTCTTCTTGGTGAATGAATGGGGTGGCATACAGGGTAAGTAGGACCTGTCTGAGGACTGGACAAGTTACTTCCCGTTATTCTCTGCATAAATGGCTGCAGGAACACCCGTCTAAATTATTTGTTATTAAAAACAAGAAAAAAGTTTAAGTGTGAACTTGGACAAGGGGTTAGACAGTTCTCATAAGTTGATGCTCTACTGCTTCCATGTGCATGCATATGCATCCCCCACCCTGGGGAAGATGCAGTGCTTGCCTACTGTTTTACAAAGACAAGTAAGATAACCCCCCAATCTTTAGGGCCAAAAGTGCAGTCAGCTGGCTATACTAGTAGGCCACCTTGCAAGCAAAGGCAGGGTTCAGGGGAAAATAGGATGAAAGGTCACAAGAAATATGGAGTGGTAAAACAGAAGAAAACATCTTAGCTGGAATAAAGGCTTCCATTCCTATTCAAAACCCAAACAGGGTCCTGTCCTTTAAGGGATAAAGGTACAAAAACAACAGTAAGACAAAAGGAATAAAACCCACATGAATCACTGTGGCATCCAGTTTCTATTCACAAAGAAAAAGCTCCAGTCCATCTTTTAATTTTTTTTGAAAAATTCCTGACATTACAGAACTAAACTGAAATGTATTAATATTCCACTCTTACATTTCCATGACAAACAGAAAAAAAAATTCATGAGCCAAAAAACAAAAACAAAACAAAAAAAAAAA
>JAQZBX010007960.1:0-49203 GCA_029593785.1 Cabassous unicinctus | reverse complement strand
AAAAAAGAAAAAAAAAAAGAAAGTCACTGCTTCTGAATGCTGCTAACTAGCTAGTAAGTTAAAAAGAATCCAGTAAGATTTCACCTAGTGGGATATTTACATCTGGGGTGATTTATATTTGGTCTTGAGAGAGCAAAAGGGGTAAGCTCTAAGGATGAGCTTCTAGGTTGTGTACCTTTCAGAGATTTATTTCTTCCCTTTGTTCTAGAGGATCAATTTCCCTCCCTCCACCCAGGTACTAACTTTCTGGGCAGCGCAGGCCAGGCGCATCCTGTGAGAATTTCAGACTGGTGGGCAGAAAAGCAATGAGGGAGTGATGAGCATTTCTAAGTATCTCTGCAACCACTTGTGGTGGTCCTTTCCTGCAGCTGCTAACTGTCTCATCACATCATTCCTGTTGCTTGGTTGGTGAGTTACAGACACTGTCTGAAGATTAAGCCAGAGGGAAAAAACTGTTTACATTTTAGATCCAGGAACAATGTAGAATGCCATTTTATTTTTATTTTTCTTTTCTATATTACTGAAATTCTTATTTAGCAACATAAATATCTATTAGGTATTCCTTCAACCCATTTTCCTATGGGACTATGGTGTGTCAGGTGGTATGTTTCATGGAGCACTGACAGGTGAGGAAAATGAGGTAAATTGTTTTCCTGCATAGAACTTTCAGTCTAGATTAGAGGTCAGCAGACCATGGCCCATAAATAAACTCCCTGGACTGGTGAATAAACATTTTTTGGTCCACAGACACACTTAGCATCACTGTCTTTGGCTGCTTTCACATTACACAAGCATAGAGTAGGTGCCACAGAGATTAAGTGGCCCTCAAAATCTAAACTAATTATTATCTGCTCCTTTAAGAAAGTATTTGCTCAACACTTGTGTTGTGGGAGTGTTAAAATCATAGAAACCTATAAAATAAATGATATTTCAATATGGCAATAATTATGAAGGATTTGTATAGAATGATGAAGGATATAACCTAATTTTATGGAAAGTGGTTAACTCTGGAATAACTTCTTAAGAAGTAAAACTTGAAGAAATAATTTGAATTTGCCAGAGTAATTGTGAGAGGAAAAGCATCTCACCAAAGAGACTAGTGGTAGGAAGGAAAGAACTTATCTTTAATGGGTAATGAGTGATTGATTAGCCAGGAGAGAACAGTGGGCCATTAGGCATTGGTGAGGCACTCTGCTTCCTCCCCTGCAGAAAATAAAGTAATATTTTACACAAAGAAGGACAGTGAAAGGCTGTAACTTTAAAGATACTCTGTGGAAAATTGGGTTCTCCATGCAGCTTTGGTAGACTCTCTTGTCTCCTGTAGATCCAAGTAGACAAGGCTGAGTACAAACCGGGTTCTGGTTTTAAGGTTTACAGAATGTTCAACCATTCCCTGAATCCTTTACTGAAAAGATCACTAATATCAAAGTTGGAAACCTAAACATGAAATTGGATGTTGGGTACAGAAAGGAAGAGAAGGAGAACCTTAACATTTAAGTTGCCTGGTCATTTCTTGCTGGTAGAGGCACAACCCTACCCTTCTGAGGGAATCAATCTTCTCAGGATCTCGGTCTTCCCTGAGTGCACTGGGGTCTCTTGCCATGCAAGTAGATGTAAATCCTACTTAGGATACACCACCAAACATACCACACACACACAGAATTGCACACTCTCTCACACACACATCACTTATTGCTTCCAGAACAATCAGTCCTAGGTGCCAACATGATATCTGTAGTAAACTATAAGTTCTGAAACAAACAGAGAGAAGTCCTTAACAGTTATAATGAGCATCAACCTGGGGAGATCAGGTATTGTGGCATCAAGGAGAGAGGTAATAGGACTCAATCAGGCTGACATTGTTTACACAGTTGCCCAGAAATAGGTTTTAGAATTCCATGGTCATCTAAAACAACCTACTGTATTGTTACTAGAACCCTGAGATGAATAAGTTTAAATAGCTGTTCCAAATAGTTCTAGTTGGAGAATAACTGGCCAGAAAACTATGTGAGATGAGATTTTCTCTGGGCAGCTTTTGTTAATATGAAAAGTGTCTTGATCCTGGGACCTGGTTTACACTGTATTTGTACCCATGGCCCCGCCAAGGCCATACTTCCATTCTCTGACATATTTCAGGAATATTTATGAGTGGGGCTACAGTTCAATGGCCAACTCTGTGTAGCTCCTGTTGAACACAGTGATGGAATTCCTAAGCAAAGCCCATGCTTTTTAACCCCTATTAACTCCTCATTAGGGTCTTCATTTAAATCCAGACATAAGATGTGTAACAGACAGTGGAGTTGAATAAGTTGCCAGAAGAGACAGATCATCTACTATTGTTATTATGTCTGTTTCATGCATTTCCTTTGCCTCTGTTTCATAATTTGTTTCAAGTGTCAAGATTCCAAAACATTTTATGCTTATAGACAAGGGTAAGCATACATAAATGCATCCCCTAAATCTGTCTATTGGGATAAAAAATAAACTACTGCCAAATAGCAATGCATGCAACTGGTGTCAATATCTTAGGTTACAAACACCTTTATTCAATGTAAGGAACCAGGGGTTCTTGTATAAATGTCTAGACCTGGACATGAGCTTGTCGTGACTTTTAATGCTGAAATGTGAAGAAGTATCTAAAAACAAGAGGATGGGATATTTCAAAAGAAAATACAAGCCAACTTGAAAGAACTCTCAATGGCCAAACCTGGAACTATTTGAATAAAATAAATAATTTGGTATTTTCTATTAACCCAAAGTATAAAATAAATATTCAATAATCAATACTGATACAGATAATTTAATAATTAAAAATCCTTATGGAGCTGGGATAGACAATGTCCCCTACAGAGTAATTCCAAATAATTTATGTAGATATTGAAATGAAGTATCATGAAGCTTAAACCATTAAGTTTAGTCATCTCTCCCTATTATGTGTTGGCACTGTTTAGAGACTTGATACCAAAGAGAAGAATATGGAAAGGGGAAAATAAAAATCACTCCCAATGGAAAAACCCAACAAACACTAGCTCATCTAGTTTATCAAAGTCAATCTCACAGTGATTTATCCTGTTGATATTACATAGTATTGATAAAATTTCATGAAAAAGCAATTTATTTCTGCAAACTTTCTAAAACCTATAATCTCAGTACAATGATAAGAAACACATAAAGAATTAACAACTGCCTGAAACTCTAAAAAAAAATGTCATCAATATTCAAATCTGTCAAGGTCATGAAACATTGAAAACTGAAGAGAAAGTCACAAACTATGGGAGCCATGTAATGATATGCAATATGATATCCTAGAAGGAATCATGGATCAAGTGAAGAACATTAAGGAGAAATTAGTGAAAGTGAGTTAAATGTGGAAATTAGTTAATAGTAACATACAGATAATATTTTCTTAGTCATGTCAAATGAGGCAAAGAAATATAAGAAAATAGGTGGTTCAGGACAAGGGTTATTCAAAAATATTATGCACTAACTTTGCAACACTTCTGTGACTATAAAACGGCTTAAAGATTAATATTATAATGTAAAAACAAAATTTTTAAAAATGATGGGAAGAAGGCAAGGCAATTGTACCAAATAAAATATGTAACATTCATTGTAAAATAAAAAAAAAAGATATTTCAGAATGAATAGTATAATGTTGCCAATGAAGAAGGTAGAACAATATAACTTCTTAAACTAAAAACTCTTAAAATAGGAAACTAATATGGATAATAGCAGACATGTGTGAAGTATTAAAAAATTAAAAAGTATAACATAGGCAAGAATAGGAAATAGTCTTTTTTTTATATTTTAAAAGATGCTTAGATTACATAAATGTTACGCAAAAATTACAGGAATTTCCATGTTCCCCACCTCCCACACCTCCCATAACATCCCACATAAACATCTTTCATTAGTGTGGCACATCACCTGCAATGGATATATACATCCTGGGCTTTGCCACTAGGCATGGACATAGTTCACATTGTAGACCACACTCTCTCCCACACAGTCCTGTATGGTATATGCTGATGTAAAATGGCCTATATCTGTCATTGTAATGTCACTCAGGATAATTCCCAAGTCCTGGAAAAGCACCTGTATAACAACTTCTTTTCCATTCTCTTCCCCAAAAGCACCCTGTGACCACTGGCTCCACCTCACTGTTATAATTTCTTCCATTGCTTGAATCACATTATGTCTACAACAGAAAACCATTAAGTCCACTCTAGTCCATAGCTCTTCCCCCAATCCTGGGGATTTTGGGATAGTGATGTCCACTCCACCTCCAGGTGAGAGGGGGCTTATATTCCATTGATACAGTGGATGGGATTATCCTGCCTGCAGCTGCAGACTCTCTCCATTCCCTGGGATGGCCAATGTCCATCATCATCTCCTCACCAGGTGACTTGGGTGAGTCCATTGAGCTGTAGAGTAAGAGTTGCAGCTCCACCAAGATTCCAGGCACATCTGGCACATGGGCAGGCCAAAGGCTCCAGTCTCTGGAAGTACACCTACAAACTCCAACATCATATATAGGTTTCAATAGAAGGGACTGATGGACCATGTGCAGGGAGGGCTTATTTGAGTCCAACTCTGTCACTGTCAGAAGCACAGATTCCAAAGTAGAGCTCACTGATAAGGCATCAATCTCTGGAGCTATCCCCCCTTATATAAGACCTGTGTGTCTCCAGAGCCCTCAGGAGCCCCTCTGTGTGGGATGATATCACCTTTGGTTTCTATGAGGTCCTACTGAGGTATGCTTATTCGTTACCTCTGGGATGACCTCCCAACACTCTTTGATATCTCTTAGCCACATGGAATCATTTGTCTTTACCTTTTCCCCCTTTTATTCATGGTCTGTAAAAAGTCTTTAATAGAAATAAATCTTGCATTTAATTAAACTCGACCATGAATAAACAGGAAAGGCAAAAAGAGACATCAGCACACAGGGAACTAGTTAAATATATGAAATTATATTTACTAGAAATATTTTCCAGCAAACAACAATAAAATGATGACATCCAAAAGTCCAATAAATATTAATCTCCTATTTCACAAAGAGGAATATGTGGTAAAGTAATATGAGGAAACTACTACATTCTGAAGAATTCAAAGGCATTCACATTGTTAGGGTGGAATAATATTTTATCTTATTCTATTAATATATGTCTTCATTTTCTAGAGCTACTATGACAAATACAATGGTTTTTAAACTGTTGATTGTTTGATGCAATCAGAATTGATTTTCTCACAATTGTGAAAATGACAAGTTCAAAATAAAGGCCTCTACAGACCCAGCTTTCTCCCAGAGCCTATAGCACTCTGGTGCTGCCCTGTCAGGATTCTTAGGATTCCCTGTCTTACTTCTCTGTCCCTGCCACATGGCAATCTACCTCATTTTATTGCTTCTTCTGATTTCTGGCTTTCACTGACTTGTGACTTCTACTGAGTTATGTTCAAATTTCCTTAGCTTTTAATGATGCAATAATATGGATTAAGTGTTACCATAATTCACATTGGCTTCATTTCCATAGGATCCTCATATATCTTATTCACAAATGATTCTGCACCTTAACTAATAATAACATCTTTGCAGATCCTATTTAGAAAAGTATGCACAACCACAGGAACACAGGTTAAAGGTTGAACGCATCTTCTTTGGAGTACATGTTTCATTCCAAATCTTCCCTCTGGACAGCAAAATGTCAGGCTCTTCCAACATGGAAAATATGTTTAAAACACACCAATGACCTCAAAGCCTTAAACTGTTTTGGTAACAAATCTAAGTTCAATTCTTATCAAAGTCATTTATAGGGAGGTGTCTTCTTGGGAAGATGATGGAATAGAGAGCTACAGGAAACACCCTTCCTCCAGCCAGTGGACATGCAGAAACTCTCTGAAACAACATTCTGGGTCTCCAGAGGCTAGGGAAGCACCATAGAACATCCAGGAAAGAGCAAGACAGAGGGGCTGAGAAGTTATGGCAGAAAAACTGTGAGTGAATTACTCAGTGTCAGTGACTAGCACCCATGCCCCACCCTGGAGGCTTGCCTCCTGAGTGGTCCATGGCTGGCTGCTCTAGATGGAGAGTGGTGTGAAGGTCTTCCTCCCTGGGAACATGGGAGCTACATGTTCAAGGGCTGAGCATGGTTTATGATTGACCAACTTATAGTGCTGTTTCCCAGCTGTGAAGCAAGGTTCTAGCCTGCCCTGAAGAGGAATCTTCACATCCATTGTTTCAATTCCATTCTTTTTTACTGCCTCACTCAGCTTCTGTCCAGGTGTCATCAGGCAGGGCTGTGTTCTCCCAGGGAGGGCAGCTTAGAGCCATGGGCCCTGTGGTTGACTGAGTAGGTATAGATTTCACTCAAGTCCATCTCCAGGGAACAAGTGAGACAAGTGAGCCCTGCCCTTCCCGAGGAAGAGGCCCACCTGACAGCACAGAAACAAGATTTCAGACCCACCATGACCCACATTTCCTCTTGTCATTTCTTTCTTGACAATGCAGCACTTTCCACATAGGTGATAGCTCAGAAAGAACTCTCAGGGTTCCTGACAACAGACAAGTCCCTGATCACCCCATGAGGCATCTGCTACCAATGAGAACTGGGGGCTTTTCCAGCCCATCAGGTTATCTGTCCCCATCAGGATCAGTCTGATGTGAGTTTGGATCATGTACAGGTTTAATAAGTGCAGGAGTCCCATTCTTGATGGAGAGAACAGGATGAGACACCTGGATGATTCACCTGGGACCATGACAGATTGTCCCCTCTTCTGCTCCTTTCCTCTGAGGTCATGGGGCTCACCATGGTGGTAGGGAGATAAACCTCTCAACCAAAATCTCTGAATAGCCTGCTAGATGAGGGATATACATGTTCACATACTGGGAAAAGAAAATGAGGCTTACATTTTCAATTCAGGTGAATTTATTCTGCCATAAAATAATTTGTTCTTAGTGATTATACAACTATGCATATTCAACTTTATTATTATTATTGTTTATTATTATTCTTATAATGTTTTGCCTGGGCACAGCCAAGAGAGAGAATTAATTCCACAAAATTAACTGCACAGTGTCAGAGTGTTAGTTGAATCAAAGTTTGTTCATACTTCCAGTCATATCCAGAAGAATAAAATGAAGAAATCAAATTCATATGCGTGAATACATTATATTATAATTTATAATAGCCTTGCAGATACATGTTCTGCATTTGAAACTTGGAAACATCATGCCATTACTTAGAAAAGATACAGAGGAGAATCCCAAGGGGTTAAATACTTTTAAGCAAGAAGAGGAAACCCTGTATCATTACAGGATTCTCATGTTCACCAAAACCTTCCTTGCTCCTGAGGCTGGAGTTGGTCCCTACTCTGGGTGTCTCCCAAGTGCCCCCTCATGTCCAGCCCCATCATGTATGTGGAAGTTTGTGTCTGTGTTCACAGTGACTTCACCTCACTGTGTTTCTTGCACAGTAATACATGGCCATGTACTCTGCTATCACAGAGCTCAATCTGCAGAGAGAAATGGTACTTGGACATGTCTCTGCAACTGGAAATTCAGCTCCTGAAGGAAGGGGCATAGTTTATGGCCCCACTGTTACTTATTCATGCAGCCCTTTCCCTGGATGTTGATGGATCCAATGCCAGCATTAATCACTGGTTGGGATGGAGATACCATAGGCAGAGCAGGTGAGAGACAGGTTCTGTGAGTGCTTCACCAGTCCTGGGTCTGACTCCTGCAGCTGCACCTGGGACAGGACATGTGAGGACAAGGAGAACCACAGTGAGTCATGTGTTTAGAGGCAGAATCCCCATTACCTCCATGGCTAAATCCCCTGAAACCCTCACATCTGAGAGCTGCCATCAGAAAGAGGGAGATCTGAAATGTTTTAACATGCAGGACTTGCAGACTATCTTTCCAGTTGAGAGAGATCCTGAATATAGGTTTATGTGTGCTTTTATTTAATCTGTTGGACTAATTGGTGACTTGAATGTGGGGAGGACCTTTGTATGTAAAGATTTAAGGCCCAGAGTGTTCCCTGGACCCTTGGTGCTATGAGGCTTTTCTGGGAGGAGGATGCTTGCCAAATCCTAGGAAGACAAATTTCTCCAAGGACAGGATTTTCTTTCTCTATGAACTCCTAGCAGGCACTTAAACATGTTTATTCCCTTCAAGATGAATCTTGACCTTATGTTGAGTGAAGCATCCAGACACTGAAGGACAAATATTACATGACCTCACTGATATGGATTAAGTAAATTGAGCAGACTCACAGGGCTAGAGCCTGGAAGATAGGTTTACAAGAGTTAGAAAGGGAGGAGGTTTTGAGCTAATGCCCAATAAGGGCAAAATCTATGATAAGGTTGTAGTGCATAGTTGTGAAGTGGAGGGGCATGACAGTGATGCAGTGATAATTTTGGTTTAGATGGTGCTGGATTGTCAGGGGGTAGGGTTGAACTGTCCATGAAACTGTGGGGAGGGTTGGGGGAGGGAGCAGGTGAACACTGGGGTTGGTGGGTATGTGGTTAAAACTACAATGTTGGGAATGCTCTTTGGGCAACATGGCAGGGGAGGGTTACTGGTTTAGGGTGTTGGATGTGTGGGACATTGGGACAGGGTGCACCTGTGAGGAGTGTGTGAGTATTCACCTTGTCATAGAGTGTTGTATCAGTGGGTGGAGACCCACATAATAAGCAGGAAGGTGTTGAGCTCCCACCCAGGGGAGTCCTGTTACATTCTCAAATACAGGGGTAGGAGTCTCTTGAGAGCATAAGCAGTGCCTAATAGAGGACAGATCAGTATGTCAAGCCCTCAATGTTGTTGCAAGAAACTATGAATCTTGATCTTCAAAGAGTGAAGCCTGGTGGTTACCATGGGTCCCAAGGGTAAGGGGAGGGAAGAATAGAATAAATGGATCATGAGACATTTTGGGGATGATGGAAGTGTTCTAAATGATCTTGAAATTATGGACACTGGTCATGTTAAATTTCATAAAAATTTCTGGCCTCATGGGACCTGAGAGCTCTCATTGATCATTTCTATTTCCACCAAGGCCCAATAGCATGCCAGAAGTTGACTCTCAAAGAAGATTGAAACACTGAGCTTTATCTGGCAACTTCTTGTTCCAGGAGACAAGGATATTGTGATTTCTTGTTGCTTCCTCCTTCTGTCAGAGAGACCAATTGGCTTGGATCCAGGTGGCAGAAAATTTTAACTCAAATGGAGATTCAAGCTCTTATGTTCCTAGAGGCGGGGGGTTGGCTGAAATGGCCACCTTTACCATCTACCAGTTCTGCTCTTCCTCTGTTCCCCACTGGAATGTACTTGTTTTATTTGTCACCTGATACAAGTGTGCCAGGAGGATACTGCAATGAGACCAAAATGCAAAAAGCACAATGTATGGTGCTAAAGGGGCCACATTTGCTTTCAAGCCTCAATCATCTATAGTTAGGCACAAGAAAACACTTACCTTTCTCCCTGGCCGAAACCAAACTATTACAGGCAGAGATAGTGGAGAACATCACACACACAGATAGAAGATCCATTATGTTTTCAGAAATGTCCTTTACCCCATCATGGAGGTGATATTGCCTATACTGGACTATGCAGTGAGGAGATGGATCATTGGGAGTTCATGGCCATTATAAATTGTACAAATGAGATGGCCAGAATTTGCTTGGATGTGGGAGTACATCCCCATTGTCACTGGCCAGAGGTACAGTGGTACAGAACAACTCCTACAATTCATTCCCCAGGGGGAAACATGGACAAAGAAGTGGCTAATGAGCCATTGAACCACAGGTGGCAGTAATATGCAGCCTCCTTACCAGTGTGGACACCCAAAACCTCCTACAGTGTTCACTGTCCCCTCCTTTCTGCTTCCCTCAAAATATTGATTGCCTGGGCACTTGTATGCAAATGCACAATAGAGGTATGTTCACTGCCCCGAAATTGCACATGCATTGGGGCATAAGCCCTTTACACTCTCCCCAGGCCATTATTAATTTAATCAAGTTTGTATAGAAAGGCCCTTCCCAGAGGTCTGACTCATTTGGTATGCAAATGATGCAGGGGATTTGCAAACTCTGAATCCTCATCAGCATTCTGGACCTAAGGATTATTGAAAGGAGGCAGGCAAAGGCAGATTTTCCCTGCAGAGTCCATGGCCCTCCTTCAAGTTTATATTTTTCAGAAGGTTCTCCAAGGGGGATTGCTCTATGATATACTTGAGGACCCTTTTCCCTAGTAACCACAAGAACATAGCTCAGCAAATGGGGGCTGGGTATGGGCCATGACCCCCTGCAACAACACAGGTAGCCAGTGGCCTATCCTGTGGTTCTGAGAACATGCAGAATTACTGGGCATGCACCATAACCTGTCAACCTTGGCTCCCCTGCCAGTTACCTTCATGGTCACTCCCTTAACATGGAAGACCCTCATCCAAGTGGTTAAAGTCCAATAAACTTGCTCAATTCCTTCTCTTGGGGAAGCCCCATATTAAGTAGAAAAAATTATCTTGTCTCCCCACTGGGGTGGGGTGGGGCTTTGGAACAGCTGGAGTGGAATATCCATTTGCCAATTCCCCATTGTCTCAGTGTAACCTCAGCTTCCTCCTCTTTATTCCAAAACTTATTTCGAATTAAGTGTCACACAGAGTGGAGTATGCTCTTCTAAATCCATTTAGGACATAGGCAAAAAAAGGTTAGTACTGCATTATTGCCAGCCTTAGCTCAGCTTTGGTGTGAGCTGTTACTCCATCCCCACACTTTGTTTCCTCCACTCTTAGCTCTAATAATCTGAGACACTGTTGAAAGACAGGGTTGTATGCTAGGTGACCAAGACTTCTTGATACAACTTGGTTGAGAAGGACACTTGTTGCTCCCCCATCATAAAATCTGTAGAGCTGAAAGAAATTATCCTCTCCTGGCTTTTGCAAATATCTATCTTTATTATCCCTTATCTCCTTCTCCATGGCTACACTTTCATTTTCACATCCAGTTCTCCATCTTCTGTTTTTGGTTGTTGTTGCTTTTGTTTTTGTTATTTACTTTTTTATTTTATTTTATTTTTTAAAGATACTTAGATTACATAAAAGTTAAATTTAAAAATCAGGGTGTTCCCATATTCCTCAGTCCTTATCCCTTCCACACTTTCCCACATTAACAACATCCTTCATTTGTATGGTACATTTGTTACAACTGATGAACACATTTTGGAATATTGCCACTAAGTGTGGATTATAGTTTACATTATAGTTTAAACTCTCTCCCACACAATTTTGTAAGTTATGACAAAAAATATAATGGCCTGTATCTGTCATTACCATATGGTCCAGCAATCCCACTGCTGGGTATATGCCCAGAAGGATTGAAAGGAGGGACATGAACAGATATGTGCACACCGATGTCATCTTCTGTTTAATAGTCTCTTCAATAACAATCAATATCACACTAACCTCAGAATCAGTTGAATAGCCTTAGTTCACTGAGTTTGCTTGGTTCTACTAGCAAAATTTATTATTTATATTTACCTTTAAATTTTGATATTATTTTCTGACTATGAATGTGTTTGTTCTAATTATTTCACACCACTTAGATCATACAATATTTGCCTTTTTGTGTCTGACATTTCACTCAGTATGATGAATACAGATTACCAGGGGCATAGGTGGGGGTAGTGAATGGGGAATTAATGCTTAAATTGTGCAGTTTCTATTTGGAGTGATGGAAAAGATTCCATAATAGATGTTGGTGAAGGTGGCACATTATTAATGTAATTAACATAACTGATTTATATATTTGAATATGGTTAAAAGGAGAAATATTAGGTAGTATATATGTTCCTAGAATAAAAGGAAAAATGACTGTACAATGCAAACTGGGAACAATATTTTAAATTATTGAATATAGTTAACAGTACAATAATAATAGTATCTTTCTGCAATTGCAATGATTCTAGTACATTAATGCAAGGTTTTAATAATATTCAGGTACATGGAAACTATGTTTTCTGCATGGTTTTTCTGTATACCAACAAATTCTCTAATAAAAATGAAATTTATTGGAATATGTGCTGGAATTATAATTTCAGCACCCTTCTATTTACAGTGTGTTTGGGCACTTTAAGATATGGAAACACTTCCAGGGCAATCTTAACTTCTACATCCTCTACCTTGGCTGAAGGCATGCAGAGCAGACTGGTATTGAGTCCCTAGGAAGAGCATTTATAGGAGACCATACATGACATCTACACTACAGTTGGAAGGAAATAAATGGATATTTAAATATGAATATGTGAACAGATAAAGGATTAAAGCATAATAATTCTTGATATTATTTGAAAAGAAAGCAAATTCAGGTCTTTCTTTTAATTAACATCAGGTTCTTGAGATGGTCTTGGGAAGAATTTTATATGCCCTTGAATAATTTTTCTATCTCACAATTTAGTAACTCATGTTATGAGTTAGCTCTTGTGATTTCCTAGGATATATCAGAGAGTGAAAAAAGGCCCCTCAACACACCTGCACACTCAGGTACCCTGGGTCCTGGGAACTAGCTTGCTCCCTCTCCCTCCTTGCCATGCCTTCAATAGGGATGGCCTCACCACCACACTTTTTTTTTCAAATTTGCAATTTTAAGTCATTATACTTGATATATCATAATATTCCTTTAAAGGCATTTCTTGTTGTTCTTCTTTATTGCTATTGTGTTTTTCAATTTTAGTGGTTTTCTGGACTAAATCTTTATATCTTTTGTTGTTCTTTTTGACAACTAATATGCCTGCTCTATGAGATTAGTAGTTAACTAATGATAGGACAAAGCTTTCCTTAACTACCTGGAATCAATAACTTTCCCAATCATTGCTGAAATACTCTGAATTTGTGTTGGTATATAACATCAACACTCAGCCAGGCAATGGAAACCTTTGCCTTAACCTAACTTTCTGTTTTTGCTCAGCCAAAACTTTCATCAATGGCTCAGAGCTTGCTGCTGTTAAAGTAATTTCTTGATTAATCATCTAGCTCATTCTAGAAACACAGACATCCTTCAAAGCTCTTAAAAACCCTCAATTTTCAAATGATTCCCCATCATTTCCCTTTATTCTTTTTGTTAACTGTATATTGTCCCAATTATTCACACTAAGGTCATTCACAATGACCTGTGATATTCTGGAAATAGAGGTCACATGTTTCTTGCTAAAGTGATCATGAAATAACCTTTTTGCCATAGTCCCTGACTCTTTCTTTCATGCAGAATAGAGTGGTCACTGAAGTTCAGGGAATGATAACAGCTGAGAAGAGTAGTTAGAAAAAAGATTGATTTCTAATGATGGATTGTGAGTGTGGACAGTCTTGTTTATGATGGAGCCACACTATCCTCCATACTGAGACTCAGTTATGAACCTTCAAAAGTCAAGTTCTCAACAATATTGAAGGTAAATGTTCACATAACATACTACACATTCTGTAGAGATGTGTCTTTAACCAAGAAATTCTTACTTATAACATGATAGTGAGGGAAATTTATTTCCATATACTAGAAATGTGAGAAATATAACTGTCTGCAGTTTTTCTAAAAAAGAAAATCTAAAGGGAGTTCTTCCCTCTTAGTAGAAATGATATCAGAAAGAAACTCAGACCCTGAATTAAAGTTATGGGTCTCTGACTTGTATCACATCAATTTTACTAGAAACAACTATTATCTATCTATCTATCTATCTATCTATCTATCTATCTATCTATCTATCTATCTATCTGTCTGTCTGTCTGTCTATCTATCATATCTACATATCATCTATCTATCTATCAAATATGATAGTAAATGATGAGCTGGGACATGTATTCAAACACTGTCACATGGGTACCTTGCTTCCTAACACAGAGAACCTATTCTGAGGAGTAGGGGAAGAGAAAATGGTTCACTCTTTACTCCTCATGGTCTCTTTTCCTCACGCTTCTGCCCTCAGCTCACTTTTCCTGGAAACAGGTTCAGAGGGAGCCTCAAACTACACACAAGCATACATATACTTTAAACTTTATATGTATGCATACATTTTATATATAAATATGCACACATTTTATATATAAATATGCACATATATACTATATATATCTATATTAATCTTGGCATATACATATGTGTGTATATATCTTTATCAGCCTGAATTATATGCTAGAATGAGTATATACATATATATATTCCCATAAATGTAATGTAATGCTGCAAAAAAAACCCATAAATTTTATTTTTAAATATATTTAGAGAACTTATGTAAAATATTCTGAGATTATTTCTCAAAGGAGATTTTGTTAAGATAAAATTGTGTAATCTCAGAAATTTCAGTTGTCATATTTCATTTTGCTTATGACTTTTCTCACTGAGATTTATTGGGATGGTGTTTATATTTTTGAATTCAGGAGTCAATGGCAGAGAAAATAGATGCTTCTGGAAGTCAAATACCACTTTTAAGTTAACAAATATGTATATTTTCTTAATTGGTTATAGATTCTGTCACAAACTATCCATTAAACCCCATTTATCTTAAAATCATATAAATGGGTTCTTTTTTCCTTTATTGGACACATATCAGTTCAGAAGTGGTGAACAATTTTATGCAGACCACATGCAAATGTTTTTTCAGGCTGTTATGGAAATTACCACACAATTTGTTGGCTTAAACAATGGGAGTTTATTGTCTCATAGTTTCAGACACCACAATGCTTGTTCCTTCTCAGGGTCAGAAGAATTCTGAACTGTTTATGGCCATCCTTGGCATTCATTGGCTCTTTTCTCTTGATTCTCCTTACCTGGAAGTTTTTTCTACTTTCTTTTCTGAATTAATACTAACTTTCTGCTTCTGATTATTTTTTCACTTTACAAGGTATCCTATACACCAGATTAAGGCACAACCAACCTCATTCAGGTGGACTACAGTCTAACCTGAAACTTCATCTTCAAAAAATCCTATTTAAAATGGGATCATACCAACAGAAATGTGGATTATGATTAAGAACATGTCCATACTGAGGAACATTATTCATGATTAAGAGTTTGTCTATACTGAGGAACATAATTCAATCTGCCACAGTCCACTCTCTGTACCCTCTTAAAACATGGTCTTCCCACATGCAAAATACATTCACTAAATCTCAATACCCAAAACCCTTATGTAATTACAGTAACAACTCTAAGTCCAAATTGTCATCAAAATCATTTGTGGGTCTCATCCATTCTGGAAGGAAATTTCTCTGTAGGTGATGATACTTTGAAACCTAGAGAACAAGTCATCTGCTTCAAAGATAATTGTGGGATAGGCATAGGATATATATTTGAAGAAAACAGTGTTCATGTCTCCCCAGCAAGTTTGAAACCCAACAGGGTAAACTTCTTTAGAACTCAAGGTATCAGAGCCACCTGTGACTTCATGATTTTCTTCCATGTCTGCTGGAGTGTCATCTCTTCATTTCCAAGTATTTATGCAGTCATGCTCTCTCTGAATGTCTGGCCCTGGTTAACTCCCTCTGTGAACACTGAAAAGGCTGTCACATTTTCTGCATGAAAACGGGGGTGGCCCAGCCTTTACAAAAATTAGGGAAATAACTGAAATCTACCTAGTCATCTAGATATAGATCCCACACTCCCAGAATTTTAGGAAAATCAGTGAACCCTCCCTGAACTTTGGGGCAGAAGGCCTGTTCTGTCCATGCCAAAAGTTGGATGCACCATTTCCACAGACCTGATTAGGCCCTCTGTCTTGGCCCAAGAATATCTTTAAAATCCAGATATCTGCTTCCATGGTTCTTCTCTTGAAGTTAGTCTTCATTACTTCCTTCTCTCTGTTCAGGCTGGCAGTGTCTCTGTACATACAAATTTCACAATGGTCTTGTTGCCTTTGAATAAAGCTTAAGGGAGTCCAATCCATTAGACAAAATGACTTTCCACATATCCTTCCTGTATATTCACATTTTCAATTCTCACTTCCAATGAAGTGATTGACTGGGTCCATTATCATGCATACCCACTGTAACAAGGGGTAAGTTAAATCTTCCCATGGAGCCCTGTTCTTTGGGGACTCATTTCTCAGAAGCACAGGGAGGGCTCTGATAGAGCCACCTTGTCTGTAGGCTCAGAGTATGTTATCTGGATAAGCTGGGAATTTCCAAATAATTAAATGCTGGTTCTTGTTTGCTTAAGAGTTCAGTTTTCAGCTTACACTTTGATTCTAATATTTTGCTCTAATCTGCAAGGATAAAAACAGGCTATATCTTAGAAACCTCCTCACCTAAATATCCAAATTCATCAATTACCTGTTTCACTTTCTATCTAACACTAAGTGGACATAATTCAACAAAGTTCTCTGTTAATGTAAAACAAAAATTTGCTTTCCTCCAGTTTTCAATAACACATTATTCATTTTTTTTAAGATCTCATTGGATGTATCTTTAATATCCTCTTTCTAACAAAAGTATATTCAAATAAATCTATACCTCTTCTCTCAAGGGTATTAAAATTCTTCCAGTGTCTACCATTACACAATTCCACATGCTTTCTCATATTTTTAAATATTTATAAAAGCAGCACCACATTCTGGTAACAAAAATTTTCTTGGTTTGCCATGTTGCTATAACAAATAGTACACAGTGATTTGGCTTCAACAATGAGAATTTACATTTTTTCTGGTCATGGTAGTAGTATGAGCTTACTACAGCAAATCTTGGGATCTTCTGGTTCTCATCTCATGATGATGTCCTCAACTTTTTGTTCCAGGTTACTGGTGACTTTGTGCTTCTACTTTTTATTCCTATTTTCAGTCCATTAGTAACCTGGGTTAAAACCCAATGTCATTTAAGTGGGCCACACCTTAACTTAAAATAATGCCTTAATGAGATCCTATTTCCAATGCATTCACATCCACAGAAATGTGGATTGAAATAAAAAACATGTCTAAATTTGAGAAAATAATTCAATATATCTCATATAATAATATCAGATCAATGTCTGATTTGGTTAAGTTTAAAAAAATGATGGCCCATCAATATTAGCATATCTGTCTGGGGACCTTGGCTCAAGTCAGCACAACTGTTACTTACCGGACCTCTTGTATCCTAATATTATTGTCACAAATTAACATGAAACTGATGGCTTTAAAAATCATAAATGGATGGGTTCACAGTTCTGGATATTAGAATCCTAAAATCACTGTGTTCACAAGACAATACTTCTTGTGAAATCTGTAAAGAATTTATTTTCTTCCTAAATCCTTGTGGGTTGTTGGAAATCCTTGATAGTTAATGGTTTTTAACTGCATCTCTTCTATCAATTACTCTGCCTTCACATGGTTTTCTTCTCCCTATGGCTGTCTGTGTAGCCTCTCTCATTTTTATATGGACAACAGTATTATTTGATGTAAAATCAACCCTACATGAGTATGACCTCATTTTAACTTAATTAATTCCATCTGCAATGAAGTTATTTTGCAATAAAAATATCTATGAATGTCATGTGGAATATACCCTCAGCATACTAACATGGGCAGACAAAATTCAACCCATATGATCCTTTTTGTGGTTGGGTCCCCAAGTGTTGTAGAAGGAGGAAAATCCTTGAAAACAAATAATTTATTTGGGAATTGATCCAAGGAGACATTGGGAAAGTGTGGGCAAATGAGATTGGTCATTGGAGGAAGTCAGTTCAGAATTGATGATAAGCAAGCTAGCAATTAGAATAACCCTGAATTCAATTTGTCAGGGACTTAGGAGACAATTTACAACCTACTTCAAAGCAGTGGACATTAGAAATGTGCAAATAAATTCTAAAATTTATGAAAATATGAAAGTCTTCCTTATTATTAGCTCGAGTCAATTACTCCTTCAGTCTGCTACTCCATCACTTAATATAAACACAACATCTGCCTGAGAGAAATTCTAACCATATTACAAACTGGCAGCATGATGGAGCCCTTGTTGAGAGGGAAAGGTGAGGAAATCCTCTGACCTAGCAAGTTGGCCACTATCATTGTCCACTATGATTTATACAGGGATTCTTTATGGGGGTGGGATGGTTATGATAATTTTTCAGGTTGGCTAGGTAATGTGCTCAGTTGTTTGGTTAAGCAAGAAATGGACTAATTGTAATGAAGGGCATTTCTTAGAATTTAAATGTAGTGAGTCAATTTAAATGTAGTGAGTCATTGTAGATTGCCTCAACAATGAGAGATGTCTCATGCAGTCAGTTGAAGCCCTTAAAAGGAGAAGTGATTTCAGCCTTCAGAGACAGAAATCCCATCTCTACTTCAGACAGCCAGCATCTCCTGGGGAACTCACTGAGGAGCTTCATTAGTCCTGGTTTGCAGTCTGTCCTGTGGAATTTGTACTTGTGTATCCCCATGGTCATGTGAGAAAATTTTATAAAATCTTATACTATTTACAGCTATATATATCTTATTGGTTCTGTTTCCCTAGAGAACCCTGGCTAATACAGCTCGATATCAAGAATGGTTCTTGACCCTTTCCCCCCAGCATGGGACATGACTCCCAGGGATCAGCCTCCCTGGCAATGAGGTACCACGTGCCAACTGGCAATATGACTGGAAAAAGACCTTAAATAAAACGGTGAGAAGGTAAAGGCAAATGAGTTCATGTTGCTAAGAGACTTCAAAGAGAGTTGGGAGGTCATCCCAAAGTTAACGCTTACACACTCCTCAGTAGGCTCTCATAGAACACCAAAGTGTATATCACCCCACAAAGAAGGACTCCTGAGGGCTCTGGAGACACCCAGGTCCTATATAAAGGGGGATAGCTCCAGAGATTGATGCCTTATCAGTGGGCTCTACTTTGGAATCCATGCTCTTGAGACTGACAGAGTTGGATTCAAGTCTTCCCTGCACATGGTCCATCAGTCCCTTCTATTCAAACCTATATGTGATGCTGGAGTTAGTAGGTGTACTACCAGAGACTGGAGCCTCTGGCCTGCCCATCTGCCAGCTGTGCCTCAAATCTTGGTGGAGTTGCAACTCCTAATCTACAGCTCAATGACTGGACTCACACAAGTCACCTGGTGAGGAGATGAGGATGGACAATGGCCATCCCAAGGAATGGAGGGAGCCTGCAGCTGCAGGCAGGATAATCCCATACACCTTATTCATGGGATATATGTCCAACTCTCACTTGGAGGTGGAGTGGACATCACCATCCCAAACTCCTCAGGATTGAGGGAAGAGCTATGGTCTAGAGTGGACCTAATTGTATTCTGTTCTAGACATATTGTGATTCAAGCAATGTAAGAAATTGTAACAGTGAGGTGGAGCCACTAGCCACTAGATGCTTTTGGGGCAGGGAAGGGAAAAGCAGTTGTAATACAGGAGCTTTGCCAGGACTTGGGAATTATCCTGAGTGACATTACAATGACAGATATAAGCCATATTACATCAGCATATACCATGCAGAACTGTGTGGGAGAGAGTGTGGTCTACAATGTGAACTATGGTCCATGCTTAGTGGCAAAGCCCCAGGATGTGTATATCCATTGCAGGTGATATGCCACACTAATGAAAATGTTCATGTGGGATGTTATGGGAGCTGTGGGAGGTGGGGAACATGGGAATCCCTGTAATTTTTGTGTAACATTTATGTAATCTAAGCATCTTTTAAAAATATGTATATATAAAAAATAACATTTATGTAAGCAAATGGACATATATGCATACATATTTATATATCATTTTATGTAAAAAAAAGAGAATGGTTCTTGAGAAACACAATCTTAAAAATGATATTTTTTGCTTGGTTCTGGAGTTTTTGCAATTGCCTGTCTACACTGATTAGGTTCAAAGGCACCAGTGACTCTGTTTTCAATAACAAGTAGGTCACCTGAACTTGGATACGGACAGTGACTTTGAAGAGAAGTATATGGATTTACAATGCACAGAGGAGATAAAATAAAGGGAAAACATGAGTCATGGCTGGGAGAATGAGTCAGAATAAACAGTCAGAGATGCTATTTACTACCCTGGCATTGTCAAAAGAATGGATGGTGGACAATTGCTCTGAGATGTGGAATCCCAGGAGCCAAACAGAATTGGAAGATGCACACCATAAAATTGCATCACAGCTCCATCAAGAAGATAAAATTGCAAGAAAAAAACACAGCATTTTAGCATATACTGAATATTCTGCAAAGCAAGTGTTTTACTTTAGTATTTCTGAGAGACTGTAGAAAAACAAAAATCTTTTCAGAGTCCTAGAATTTGGATTGAGAATTAATTTCATAATTTATATAAAACAATCTACTGAAAGATTATTTTTAGCTGTATTATAAAAAATTAAGAATTAAAAATGAAATTGGATATTGATTCTAAGTAAACCTTTGTAAATTGGGAGAAATCCAGTAATTAACATGAAAGGAACATGAGGAATTATTGGAGAATCTTTGATAGCATAAGACAGGAAATATCATGACATAAGAGGAAACCTCACCTTGCTGTTGCACCTGTGCTGAACCAAGCGTTGTGAGTCCCTTGGTGTTCCTGAACCCTCTACTGAGACCCTCCTTGAATTTTCCCTGTAGGTTTAGGTGTGAAGGAGATAGATGCTTTTATGATTTGTAGCTGAAATTTAAGGCTACATCAACAAATCTTCCAATTAAGGTTTTATTTCTTCCTCATTTACATCCAGTTATTTCTATAGTTATATTAAATTGAAGAGTGAACATTAATTCATTCTTTATTCTATACACATAAGCCATTAGATTCCTGTTTTTAAGGCACCCTTCTATGTGAAGAATACATCATTCTGAGACAACAGTTGCACTCCTTGGGTCTTCTCCTCACTGTGTCCTTGGTAGCAGGGAGCTCAACTGCACAGGAAAATAGCATATGTACACACCCCATCCTGATGTCTTAATGCCCTTGGTGAGAAGGTACAGAGTCATATTTTTCAACTAGCCCAATTAATAAATCATTCTCCTCCACTTGAGACTGATATATTCACTTCCAAACAGGGTTGTCCTGCACATCGTATAAACAGAATTAGCCCATTGTGTGGCATTAACCATATCAGTCCAGAAACCTAAGACATTGATCTATTGTAGGAGATTCAATGGAATTTGTTTTAATCAGCTGGCTGGGATCCTGAAAGGGACTAGAACATTGGTGATACCTGGATGAAGTCCTCTCTTTTGTACTGTGTTTTTAATAACAGTTGCTCCCCTGGTGTCATCCTCTCTGTTAATCTCAACCTAATTATCTTGAATTGATAGTTTAGTGAATAAGTAATTTTGGAGCTTTCCATTTGCCAGGAACCTCCATTTGCTATGGAGTTGGTAGTCAACAAGGAGAAGTGTGCCTGCTCTCAGAAGGCCACAGCTGTGTTGAAAGGATGATTGAGGGAAACATTGAAATGAGAGGGCCTGGAGGAGAGTGATATACAACTCTTGTCCTAGAAAATCATATGGACTTTAATGGTGATATGAGCAAAGTTCACCATGGACAAGCAAGTGCCTGAGCTTTGAACAAAGTGGCCTAGGATGAGGAAGATGTCAGTTTATATGCATCCAAGAACCCTAATAAATCTGGCGGAGAAATAGTGTAAGCATGTCCACAGTCAAAGTACCTTGTAGAGTTGAGGTGTGTTATTCAGTTCTATGTAAAATTTCCATTGCAATTTATAAATGTGTGACAAATGCTTGATATTCAAAGGGGAAATATGAGATTAATTTAAATAAAAAATACCAAAATGAAGGAAGAATTTCACCCTCCACTGGAAACAAATGAGTATGCTTGAAAGGAATATATGATGTTGGCTGTGGTTGTCTTGTTGGAGTTCACTGTGGTCAAATTGGTTGAAAATGTTTATTAAGTCTGCTATAATCTCATTGACTTTTCTACTGATTGCTTTGTGAACACTGTTGAAATTTTTAACTGTAATTATACATTTGAATAATTATTGTAGCACAGTAAGTTATTTCCTTTCTATGCACCAAAGCCATATCATTTGGTTAATATACATTTGGTACTCATATCTTTTTGGTGAACTGTCAATCCATGAATGGGAGGTTGTATCTCTCCCCATAGTAATTGTTGGGTAATGATTTAATTAATAAACCTTTGATGCTATTATATCTTCTTGGTGACCTGTCAGCTAATGTGTGGGAAGAAGTTTCTCTCACCATAATAAATGTTGATTATTAGTAATTTGGAGATAGTTCTGGCTCCACATAGAGATATGCCATCATTGGGGGTTTCCAACACTGCAAGGCCTCTCTTCCCAATGATGAGATGTAGATGAGATTTGAGGTTTCAGTTGATGGTTTCATTATTTGGAATTTTGGGAGAAGTTGAACTGAGGTGAATTCATTTTGCATGTGTTGAGAGATGTGATAAAAGTTCCCTTAAGGAAGGCTGCAACGTGTGTGACCTGCATGATTTTCAGTCATTGAATCCCAGGACCATGCAATGGAATCAGCATGGAGGTTATTTTAATTCTCCCATACATGCACCTTGGCTCTGCTGTTGTGGAAAGGTCGAGATTGTCATAAATGACATGGCTCACTTTTCTTGTAGTGAAACTTCAAATCTAAGGAGACTACAGGTAGGGAATCAGCACATATTGACATTCAATAAACACGGAATATTTGTTTGCTTGTTTTTTAATGACTGTTATAAAACATAACCACAATAGTATATGACACCAATTTATTCCCTTAGTTTTCTGGCATTCAGAGTTCTAAATTAGTTTCATGGGGCCAAAAAACAAGGAGTCCACAGGGACTCTCTTTTTCTAGAATCTATAAGGGAAAATATATTTTCTTGCCACTGCTAACTCTCAGAGATCCATTCTTTGCATTCCTTAGCTGATACTCCCTTTCTCCATCTTCAAATCCAGTAAGGTAAGATCTTGCTTCACTCATCTAACTGCCTCTTCTTCTGAAATATTATCTCCCACTGCATTCTTCTCAAAAGGGAAATTAATTACATGAAGGGCCAATCTGGATAATGCAAGAAAATCTTCCTATGTCAAAATCTTTAAATTAATCAAATCTTCCAGGTCTCTTTTTATCATGAATGGTAAAATTCAGAGGTTCCAGGAATTAAGATTTAGATATCTCTGGTGGACCTTCTTCACCTATCAATATAGTCAATGACCTCAAAAGATTCATGTGCATCCCACATGCAGTATAACTTCACCTCACCTCAACATTCTCAAAATTCTCAACTAGTTACTGCATCAAGTCCAAAATCCCAACTAAATGTTATCTTCCTAACAGTTACCAATATTATGATCCAAATTATCTTAATCATATATGGGTGAATCTCAGGGTTTGGTCAATCCTGGAGTGAAATACTCTTCCATAGGTAGACCTGAAGAAATATAAATCAAGTTTTCTGCTCCCAAATTACATTGTGGCCCTGGGGACACTCCAGTTCAGAGAAGCTGTCAGTCCAGAGACAGTGAGATTTGGTGGTACAAAATTAAACTCTAAGGTAATGTGAATCCATCATTGATAGGGAAACGCTTGCCCTCCCATTCTCTCTCCTCTATCAGGAATACATACTTTGATGAACTTACCACATTTTTTATCCTAATGTCATTTCTGAACAAGCTCAGAAGATTTTAGTGCAGCATGTATAGTACAGAGCAACGGGTCCCATAGACTACTTATCAAGGTCAACTTCAAAGCTCAGTCCTTGGGAGCTGCATGACATTGAATATTTCACTGGACCCTTCCCAGATGGTTTCACTGTGTAATGACCATGTGAATACCCACAATCTGTTGATAATGGGAACTAAATTGGATGATGACCCTCCCAGCAGAATTTGTAGAGTTGTTTTATTCTTTTTATTTTTTAACAGTGAGGGTAAATCATCATTTTTAACTCTGAAGATAATTATTTTTTTCTTGTCCTACTCCAAGTGCAGGTCTGAGCATCTTCTCCATCCAGATCTTCCCTGGACTCTGATATTTAAAGGAGGTCTTGATGGCCTTCAACTCTCCTATCACCTCTTCCACCCCCAGGAAGCCCCATGCTCTCCTGTAACATTGTTTTCATGGATATTGGTGCTACTATCTTAAACTAATTAAATTAATCCAACTGTCTGTGAAAACTAGATAGAAGAGGAAATAAATAAAAATGCTTGTTTAAAGTATACATGTTTATAAACAGGAGTTGTTTGTTCAATATTTCACAGAATTCTGAAACTCACATTCTCAGGCTGTGAAATTCAAAGCAGTTCTGTCATAGTTGAAACTCAATGGGAACAAGGCTGAATCCAGCAATCATTCTGAAAACTGTATGATAACTCCTCATAAGTCTTATTAGTATAGGCTCATGACTACTACATTTTTATATTCATGTATGTAAGTGGCCAAATATAATCCAGAAGGACCAGCATTACCACTTTGGCAACCATCCATCTAATGGAAATCTTGGATTCCCAGAACTAACTCAATAGATAGGATGTCATGTATCTTCAGTCGGAATGGAGGAGACTGAACCCTGACAAGCTGCCCTCCCCCTCCTGTTTATTGCTGCCTTATGCAATTCCTGTTCAGGTGCTATGCTGCAGCTCAGAGCTACTGGGTCTCAAAGCTAATGGCTCAGGTGCAGCTTTCCATCAAAGTCCAGTAACCAGTGAGGAAGGTGAGCCTGAGACCCTTCAGGGGTAAAAGCTAATTTGTCAGTGCAGGAAAACTTTCAGACTCACCATAGCCCACATTTCTTGCTTTCATTTATCTCTATACAATTCAGCACCTGTCCCATATGTGATTGCTCATGAAGAACTCCCAGAGTTTCTGATGACATGAGAATCTGATCGCCTCCTGAAGCTTCTGTTCCCAGTTAGAATTGGGTGGCTTTTCCCAGTCCATCTGGTTCGCTGTCATTGTCAGTGTCAGTGTTTTATGGGTTTGGATCATCTAGAATCTAAATAAGTGCAGGGGCCCTGTCCATGACAGAAGGAACCTGATGATGCACCTATATGATATACCTATATCCATGGCAGATAGTCTCCTTTTTCTGCTCTTTCCCCCTAAATCATGGGGCTCTACAAGGTGGTGACTGGCTAAGCCTGGGGAACATTCTGAATGTCCTGAGGGAGGTGGGATATACATGCTCAAATCTGGGAAAAGAAAATAGGGGCTTTACTTTTAAATTTAGATGAAATAATTCTGCCATAAAATTATCTGTTCTTATAGTGAATAAACAATCATACAATTTCCAATTCTTCATCACAGTCAGGACAGAGAAATACTTTCAGAAAATTAACTGCACAAGGTCATACTATTAATTTAATTAAAATTTGTTCATTCTTCCAGTCTAATCCAAAAGAAGAAGATGAGGAAAACTAATTTATATGGCATATGGATGTGGGTATATACAATACAATACAATATTATATTATGAAATGTTATATATAATACATATGATATATCTATATAATTACATATAATATATCCATATCTATGCATACATAATACATTACAAATACATTTTCTATGTTTGAAACTTGGAAACATTATAACATTCCTTAGAATAGATATAGTGGAGAATCCCCATGGATTAAATGCTTTTAAGCAAGAAGAGGAAAACCTATCTCAATACAGGAAACCCTTCTGTCACCTTATCTTCCTTGAAACTGAGTCTGGGGTTGGCCCTGGTTCTGAGTAGTTCCTGACTGCCCCCTTCATCTCAGGCCCCTCCTACAGGGGATGTTTATGCCTGGGCTCACACTGACTGCCCCTCACTTTGTCTTTTGCACAGTATTAAACTGCTGTGTCTTTGGCAGTCACAGAGCACAGTTGCAGAGAACTGGTTCTTGAATGTGTCTCTGGAGGTGGAGAGTTGGCTCTTGATGGATGGAGCATAATCATAGCATACTTCTAACATCAACTGCAAAATTTCTCCCAGGATCAGATGGATTCAATGTCAGCAGTAAGGGCTGATTGTGATGGAGAATCCAGAGAAAGAGCAGGTGAGGGACAGAGTATGGGAAGGTTTCACCAGTCTTGGGCTTGACCCTTGCAGCTGCACTTGGTGCAGACACCTGAGGACAAGGAGAACCACAGTGAGTCTTGTGCTCAGAATCACCATTCCCTTTATGTTCTTGTCTGAATGATTGAAACACTCACATCTGGGACTTGACACCAGAAGGAGGAAGACCCACAAGGGTTTCACCCTGTGGATGAGTTCCAAGACCTGCAGGCAATATTCTTCTGCTTGTGGAGGATCCTGAATTGAAGTGCATGTGTGCTGTGCTTTCGTCTCTTGGCCTAGGTGGTGATTTGCATGTAGGAGGTACCTATGTATGTAAAGTTTAATGATCCAGATGAATTTCCTGTCTCTGGGGTTTCTCTGGGAGGAGGATGCTAACTAAGACCTACGATAATACAATCTCATTCCTGGGGTCTTACTTTTCTACATTTACAATTTTCTGGGACAGAAAACTTTCCTGAAGCAGCTGATAAGGGAGCTAGATGCAGCCAAGGAACAAGGATGGCTTTGGAAATATAGTTAATGTGACTTTACTTTCAAGGATATATATTTGTCAAATACCCAAGACAAAAACATGTCCCTTTAATCTGTGCAATAAACATTTATCCATTTATCTCCTCAGTTGTTATTTATTGGATATTCTTAATATTTGAAGCAGAAGATAAATGTAAAAATACAATGAATTCAGAAAAAACTGGGTTTAATCCAATATGTTCTATAATTTAAAAGGAATTTTTTGATTCATTTAAATTGTGTGAACATTTCTTAATCTGAGAGTGCTTTTATACAATGTGTCCTCAAGAATTACTATAGATTTTAATTTGTGTATCAATCTTTCATGCAGTTTACTTTTAGCAGATGGTGGACATTTCCGTTTAGATGATAATCACTTCCAGAAGTATCCTACAACTGTTTATTCCCTGTTCACAGTTGAGTCTGCAGGGACACCTTGTACCACAGGACTCTCTCTTTAGGAGGACCTTTAAGGAACATAATCCCTCTTCTGAGCTCACAAACAGGCAGCCAAAGGAAGGTCTTCAGCTCACTGATATAGTGGAACAGTGTTATTTGAATTCTGTCTCACAGAGAAACTATTCAAGTCCTAACCCCAGGTCCTGTGAATGTGACCTTATTTAGAAATACTGGGAAGAAGATCTTTGAAGATGTTGTTAGGTAAAATGAGGTCAACTGGATTAGATTAGGCTCTAATCCAACTTTACTGTTGTCTTTACACAAAGATTAGAATTGGACACAGAGAGAATCACAGAGGATGCCATATGATGACTGAGTTAGGAATTGAAACCCAAGGATTTCAGGCAAAGCCCCTGTGGTTAGGAAGAGGCCAGGAAGGTTTCTCCCCTAAAGACTTGAGATTTACAGCCTTTAGAACTGCAAGACAATATATTTGTATTATGTAAAGTCATCTAATTTTTTATATTGTATTTTAGAGCCCTAGGAGAGTTATGTCCAATTCCTGCTTTCCTTGTACAGTACAGGGAATATTGGATTTTGTGAAAATAATTTACAGAACATGTGTGAAGATAACTTGTAGATCCTTGGTAATATATCCTCTCAGTGAATTGTTTTAAGAAGCTCATAATAGCTAGAGGGCATCTTTATGTCCAGGAATCAGGCCCTTGAAAATGACCTGAGAGCTGCCCTCTTGAGGTCTGTGTCACTGAATCCTGGGATTGTGGCTGAGATCCTAGAAGTCAATAGAGAGCCCAGCATAGCTCCATCCCCTCCTGCCATGTGACCCTGAGGATGTGGCTTCACCCCTATAAGCTTCAGCCTGATAAGACTGAAATTTAGTAACACAGCAGAAACTTGTGAAATTTATAGTAGGTGCCCATATCTGTATGCTATTATCATCCCTGTCATTAGAAACAGAGCAATTATCATAAGATCAGTGTGTTTCCCAAGACTCTGAACACACAGAATTAATGAAACAACCTTGTCCTCTAGGTCTTCACTATTAAGGAAAATATACACCTTGAAATGTCCTTCCCATTGCCTTATTGAGTTAGGCAAGTGCTCTCATAGCAGAATAATATTATTAGCCCCATAACAGTCTTAGTTCAATAATTATTTTAGACTGTGTTTTGGAAAGGAAATCCCAGTCCCTGAGGGGAAAGGAGGAAGCCCCTCCCCAGAGCTCACTGCACCTGCTCTGGGGCTGGATCAAGTGCTCCATGGGTCCTGTGTACCTCCTGCTGCCCAGCTCCTGCCTTGCAGGGAGGTTCCTGATGGGCTCACAGGGCTTTTCCATCAAGAATCTCTGCCCAGGTTTACCTGGCTGGTCCCTTGGAATCAGACTGCTCTTTAGAAATACCATATGCTATTGATAACATCTTTTGACATACTAAATTGTCCTTAGCAATTCAGCATACTCTGCAGGGAGACAAAACAAAGGATTCTATGGAATACCCAGGGTCCCCTTCCCTGGAGCCCCCAAGATCCTCTGATACTGTCCCACATACAGTGACACCAGAACCACTTAGTGACTTTCAGAGTGTCTCACATGTCCTTTGTGCCCCTCTCCTTGAAGGTCTTATTAGGAAATTCCTGCACATAGGGAATTGTGGGACTGAAAGCCCATTGGCATGTCTACCAATTCCATAAAATGGACACACTCATGCACACACATGCACTCATACATACATGCTCACCCTCATACACATGCACACAAATATCTACTATTTGAATAATACACACACTCACAAGCATACATGGAATCAGCATGTGCACACACATGTACACAATCACACTAGCATCCATATACACATCATACACACATATATACATGCTGTATCTAATTTTTGAAGCAATGGACACAAATTTGTCCTTTCCCTTGTGTCCAGCACATGGGTACTGCCCCCCATGCTAACCCTAGGCTTTTATGTGTGACTTTTTTTTGATGAACAGAAGAAAAGCAAACATGAGAAATATGAGATTTGGCTATTGTGTACTTAGGTTTGCCTTTCCCTGCAATTCCTGGGAGCCCTGCAGAGGCCCTTTGAAAGGAGCCAGGCCTGCCTGCCAGGGGTCAGGAGCATATGGCTAATTCATGCACAGTCAGTGCAGCCAAAATTGACCTGCCTTCACTATTTGGGGTAAGACCTTGGACATATAGTCCAGTGAGTTGCTGTTCTCAGTGGACACAGAAACCCAAGGGCAGAGCCAGGGAGACCATTTAGCAGGCATCTCTCCCAAGAGCAGAAGGAGGTTTTGGGCAAGGAACAGGGGGCCCAGAGGAGTCATCTTGGCTGGAGGTCAGAGTCACTATGGGCTAGCATTGGTGATGGGCCTCCTGGTCCTCCCCTCTTGAATGGGATGTCTCTTGAGCTAAGGGGACCCTCTCCCACCACTGCAGTAGGGTAGGAGTAGAAATTTTACTTCACGTATTTCCAAAATAAAAGGGTATCCTTAAATATAGAAACCATTGCAATGGCTATAATTAATAAAATAACTAGCTAAATGGAAAGTCAAGTCACAAATAAAGAGAAAAAAATTACATTATACTTATGGTAAAGAACTTCTATCCAAAATAGAGTGGATTTTTATCCACTAAATAAAAGACAAAACAATTTCAATGCACATTTCTTGAAAGAATATTTATGAATTACTAATAAGCTCATGATACAGAAGGAACATCAGTAGTCATGAGGGAAATGCTATTTAGAACCACTGTGGAATACTTCACACTGAAAAAAGTCTATACCAAAATACAAAAACAAAATATGATAATCACTGGCAAAGTTGTATTATTAATAATACACTGAATTATTTTGTTCAAAATGTAAATAAATCTCCTTGTAAGGGAATTTATATATTTCAATTATGTTATTAATAAAAGAAAGGCATAAAATCAACTGAAAAATGTTCCACCAACAGAAGACAGAGAAAGGAGAGCAAAATCAACAAAAGATGAGTAGAAAGAAGAAAATAATTAAGACAGGAGTGGAAATAAATGAATTGGAACATATAGCATGAATTAACAAATAGGAAAGAAAGTTTAATGACAATGCAAATTGTCAAACCACTTTTTAGAATGATCAAGAAATAGAAAGAATACAAATTATCAATATTGTGATTGAATTAATAATGTCAGAGTAGATCCTACAGACAAGAAAAAAAATAATATTACATAAAATGTATGCCAAATGACTAGACAGAAAAATGGAATGCATAAAGTCTATAAAAGTCACTACATACAAAAGCTCACTCACAATAACATATAATGTCAATATATCCCAATTTAACAAATAATCAAATTCTTAATAAAGAAAATCCCCACAAAATAAAGTTTATAAACCTCAATTGGCTAACTTGCTAAATACATACCCTTTAGACAAAAAATACCATCACTCTTACATGAAATCTATCTGAAAACACAAAATATGGGAAGGTGACCCAACAATTTTATGAGGAATGACTATTCCTAGTAATAGACACAATAAAGTCACTATGAAAAAGAAAATTATATTCTAATATCCCACATATATTTACAAGATAAAGATTGACACATTATTAGCAAATTAAATCAAGCAAGATATATACATATATATTAAATCACCATCAGTAAGGTGTAGTTCAGTGAATGTGTGGCTCAGAAAATCACATAAAAATTTGCCATGTTCAAAAACTAAAATAGAAATAGTTCATATCCTTATTATAAGTGAAGAAAACATGCTTTGTCAAAGCCAACATCCTCTTATCAAACTGGATGCCTCCCACATGGCTCCTCACCTGCAGTGGCCACGTCAGTCCCCACCACCTGGTTATAAGGGGAGAAATGGACAGTGACCCTCCCAGCAAGGTTTATATATAGGGTTTTTTTAAGTTAAATAATCATTTCCAACTGTCTAGTGGTGAACTCCCTCAGCTTTTTTAAATCTTTTCCTGCTCCCAGTATAGATCTGAGCAGCTTCTCCATGGATCTGGATCTTCCCTGGGCTCTGGAATTTGAAGGAGTTGATGAGGGCCTCCATGCTGCCAGAACCTCTCCCACCCTCTGGATTTCCTGTGTCCACCTGGAATGTGGCTCTTAAATCATATGTCCTTGTGGGCATTGGGTCTTTATTGTAAACTAATTAAATTAATCCCATGGCCTGTAAAAACTGTAGGGAGGAGGAAAGAAGTTAAAATGTCTGTGTACAGTATAAACATGTTTATAAACAACAGTTGTGTGAATGTTCATCATTACACAGAGTGTATGAAACCCACATCATCAGACTTTGAAACTTAAACCAATACTAAGGTCACAGTTGATACAGTGAGGATAGAGTTGAATCTTTCAATCCTTCTGCAGACTTCACTGAGAAATCATCATAGTTCATATTAGTATATTCTCATATTTATTTTATTTTTATATTCATGTCTCTAAAGTCTCCAAATACAATCCAGAAGTTCATGCAATACCTTCTTGGAAACTGTCCAGCTAATTATCATCCTGGGCTCCTGGAGCTTACTCACTGGAGAGGAAGTCAGGTTTCTTCAGTCCTGGAATGGAGGAGCCTGGACGCTGACCACAGCCCCCTCCCCTCCTGTTTATTTCTGTCTCACCCAACACCTGTTCAGATGTCTTCCTGTAGTGCTGGCCTCTTTTATGTCTGGGCACAACTCAGAGGCACTAGGCCCCACAAGCAACTACATAGGTGCAGCTTTCAAAGTCCAGCTCCAGAGAACATGTGTAGAAGGTGATCATGAGCATCTCCTGAGGCACAGGCTAGCTGGTCAGCACAGAAACCAGTTTCCAGACTCACAAAAAGTCAAATTTCTTCTACTCATTTCTCTCTGGACAATACAGCCCTTTCCCCAGAGTTGATAGTTCAGGAAGAACTCTCTGGTACCCTGACAACAGATGAGGCTCTGACCTATGAGGAATCTGCCCATAGTGAGAATTGGTGTCTTTCCCAGCCCATCAACATAGCTGTCACTGTCAGGACCAGCCTGCTGTGTGTGTGGATGACACACAACCTGCATAACTGCAGGAGCACTGTCCATGAAGGAGAGAAAAAGGTGAAGAACATGGACAATGTACCTAAGGCCATGCTAGATTGTGTCCAGTTTCTGTTTCTTATTACTGATGTCATGGGGCTCTACATTGTGGTGGGAACAAAGACTGGGGGCTAGGAATTCTGAATAGCCTGGGGGAGGGGGTAGATACATATTCATTCTCTGGGAAAAGAAAATGGGGTCTTTAATTTTCAATTCAGAAAAAAATTTATACTATCATAAAATAATCTGTCCTTATGGTGACTAAAAAATCATGTGATTTCCTCTTTATAATTATTTTTTATTATTAATATACTTTCCCTGAGCTTGGTCAGGACAGAGAATTAATTATAGAAAATGAACTGTGTAGGGTCAGAGTGTCAGTTGAATGCATGTTTATTCATATGTCCAGTATAATCCAGAAGAAAAATATGAAGTAAACCTATTTACATGGGTGTGTGAGTGTACAAAATTATAATATGATATAGGATAGGATATGATAGAATATGATACAATATATAGTACAATACAATAAAATATACTACTGTATATAATAACATTACACATATATTTTCTGTGCTTAAAACTTGTTAAAACATGAAATTTCTTAGTCTTTATTTATTGGAGAATTGCCAGGGATTAAATGGTTTTAAACAAGAAGAGGAAACCTTGTTTCATTACAAGAATCCCCTACTTTCACAAAGCTTACTTGAACCTGAGCCTGGATTTGGTTCCTGTTCTATGTGGATCCTGAGTGCCCCCTGCTGCCAAACCAACTCCTGCATTGGGAGGCTTGTGTCTGGGCTCCTGCAAAGTTCCTTTCACTGTGTCTCTCAAACAGTAATACATGGCGGTGTCATCAGCACTCATGGAGCTCAGCTGAAGAGAGAATTGGCTTTTGGAGGTGCTTCTGGAGGTAGAGAGTTGGCTCTTGAGGAATGGATTGTAAGAAGTGTTATCATAATAGCATATTCTTGACAACCACTGCAGACCTTTCCCTGGGGGTTGATGGATCCAATCCCAGCAGTTACCACTGGTTGTGATGGAAAATCCAGAGACAGAGCAGGTGAGGAACAGGGTCTGGAAGGGTTTCACCAGTCCTCGGCCTGACTCCTGTAACTGCACCTGGGAAAAAACACCTGAGGACAAGAGAAACAGTGAGTCCTGTGATCAGAGGCAGCATCCCCTTTACCTTCATGTTTCAATCCCTGAGACACTCACATCTGGGAGCTGCCACCAGAAAGAGGAAGAACTACAAGTGTTCCATGTCCTGTGGACAAGGCCCATTACTTGCAGAAAATATTTTCCTTGTTGAAGAGGATTTTGAATTTAAGTCCAAGTGTGGTGTGCTTTCATATGTTGACCTCAGTGGCAATTTGCATGCAGGCAATATCTTTGTATGTAAAAGTCAAAAGGTCCAGGAAGTTCCCAGTCTCTGTGGCTTCTTGAGGAGGATGCTGGCTGAGACCTAGGAGACCACAGTTCCCTTCCTTGGGTATCACTTCTCCAAGTACAAGGTTTTATTATTCAGGCCATGGAAATTGCTGACAGAGCTGGTAAGTGAGCTAGATGCAGCCAAGAAGCAATGATTGCGCTCATGGATATAGATATTTAACAAACACCCAATTCAAAAAGAGGGCTCTCTGATCTTCTCAATAAACATTCTGATCCATTTGTCTTTTCTGTTATCTGGTTTAATTGGATAGTCTAAAGATTTGCTGCAGCAGCTAGATGTATGAACACAGTAAATCAGACAAACTGGATTCAGTCCAATATGTGCCATAATTATGAATGACTTTTTTGACCCCCTTATGTTGCATGAACATTTCTTCACCTAAAAGTGCTGAAAGTGCATTGTATAAACATACAATGTATACTGAAAAATTGCTGTGGAATTGAAATGTTTCAGGTCAGTGTCTCATGAAGTTTATTTTTAGCATACAGTGGACATTTCCACTTACATAATAATCATATAAGAGGCTCCAAAACTTGTTTATTACCTGTACTCAGATGGGTCTGAAAGGACACACTGCACCTCAAGAAACTCTCCTTTCTTGAACTTAAAGGAACATAAGCTATAAACAGAGACAGTCTTTGGAAGGTCCTCAGCTCACCAATAAGTTGGATAAGTGTTCTGGGTTGAATTTTGCTTCCAAAAAGTCATGCTCAACTCCTGACCCTGGTCCTGTGAATGTGACCTTTTTTGGAAATACGTTCTTTTAAGTTGTTTGTAGTTAGCATGAGGCCAAACTGGATTTGATTGGGCTCTAAACCAACATTACTGGTATCTTTATAAGAAGGAAATAATTGGATACAGATAGACTAAAGGAGGACACCATGTGATAACTGAATTAGGAATTGAAGACCAATGATTTGGGGCAGAGCACCAGTGACTAGAAGTAGGACAGGAAGGATTTTTCTCTGCAAACTTCAGATTATAACCTCCAGAGCAGTAATACAGCATATTTATATTTTGTTAAGCCATCCAATGTGATATGTTGTTACAAAAGCCATAGGAATCCTTTCAAGGATCCATTCATGGATCCCAGAAAAGCCTAATTCCTGCTTTCTCTGAAAACACCAGTGAAATTTGAATTCAGTGAAAATTTTTTGCTACATCCAAGTAAATAACATGCTGATTTTTTTCAATATAGCAGCACAACGAGGGTTTTGCAGACTGGTTGAGCTCACAATAGGTAGTGGACAAATTCTTGCCCAGAAATCAGATTTCTTGAGAGTCATCTAGAGCTCCTCTCCTGAGGCCTGTGCCACTGATTCCTGGTTTCTGGGCTGAGATCCCTGAAGTCAGTTTGAGCAGAAAGCCCATCATAGCTCCATCTCTTCACCCCTATGATTTTCAGTCTGACAAGAAGCAAATTGGAGATCACAGCAGAAAATTTATTTTTGAATTTTACAGTGGATGCCCAGAAATGTTTCTCTGATCATCATTGTTACTAGTGTTATCATCACCCTGGAAATCTTATGTGGAAACTTATGTGAGCCTTCACCTCTAGCCACAACAGTTGCACAAGGTACACCTGCTTAGGTCTGTCCTTGACATGCCACACCTGTGTGTTGGTGCAGCTCAATGCCATCAACCTCAGTGTACTCCCTAACATTGACCAATTTAGATACCATTCTTCTTGAAAATCCCTTTTTTTATCTTTTTATTTTAGGAACACAGCTTTGAATGCAGCATACTATAACCAGGCTATTCCATATTAGTTAAGTGAGATACATAAATAACTATGCCTGAAAGCAGGTCATAGGAAAATCAACAGAAGTACAATGAGCCAGAATAACAGGGCAAATCAGGACCACCTCTTTAAGAGCAGGAAATGTGGGCTGACCTTCTCTGGGAAAGGGAAGAGAAAAGGACTGCACCCAATGTTCAGAATCAGATTCCCCATCACTCTTCTGGTGGCCACCTAGGTTTACTCAGATATTTAAGTGAGGTACCCTTAGAGGTTACCAGTGATAAAGATGCTGTAGGAAGTAAGTATCTTGACCATGTTGGTGGGGTGCATGTTGTAGAGAAGGCAGGGTACATATTTCACTGTAAAATATGGAGATTATGAACTGAGAATTGAATGTGAACTAACAAAATGTTGAATACAGATATTTAAACATAATTCAGCATCATTGTTAAAGTCATGAAAAATGAAGCATGAACTCTAAAGAGTAACACAGCAATTATCAGAAGGTCAGTGTGTTTCCCAAAATTCTGAAACCACTGAATTAACAAACCAACTGTCTCCTCTTTGTCTTCATTATTAAAGACACCTGTAAGACTAGTAACTTCTCTTTTAATGAGTTTCTCATTGCTTTATCAGTTTAGGCAAATACTCCCAAAGGAGTAGAATATTATTAGTCACAACAACAGTCCCATTTAAATCCTTATTTTATATTGTTTTAGAAAGTGAGAACTCTGCCCCTGAGAGAAAATGCCCCCTTTGTCCCCTGCCTCTGACCTGGGGCTCTGCTCTGTGCTTGGTGGGTCCAGAGTGCCCTCTGCAGCCCACCCCTGCCCTGAATGGAAGTTCTGGTTTGTCTCACAGGGCAAACCCCTTACCGTGCATCTAGCTCAGTGTTACCTGGCTGTGCCTTTCACTTCAGACTGGTCTTTAGAGATACCAAACACTGTGATACAGCTCTTGACATAATGAACTGTGCTTAGTAAACCAGAGGCAGACCACATGGAGTATTTCATGAAATCACCTGTTTCCCCTTTCCTGGTGCCTGCCAGATGTTCTGACACAGTCTGACACATGGTGAATCCAGAGACACTTGGGGTCTTTTGGGGTGTATTTCATACCTTTTGGGATGCTCAAGTTGAAGGTTACATCAGAGAATAACTGCACAAACAGAACCATGGGACTCAAAGCCCACACAAACATCTTGTATGCCCACAGTACACACACATGCACACACAAAATTACATACAAACACACATACCCACACCTGATAGAACACACAAGCACATACATGCTGTATCTGATTTTTGAGAAATGGACCTCAAATTTGTCCTTCTCCCCTGTGTCCAGCACATGAGAACTGACCCGCTGCTGACCCTAGGCAAACAGAACAAAAACAAACATGAGGAATCTGAGACTAGTGTAGTGTATGCATGTTGGGTTTTCCTGTCCCTGCATTGCCTCAGAGGCCTGCACATGTCCAGGTGAGAGAAACCACACCTACCTATGAGGGGTCAGGAACACATGACTGATCCATGCTCAGTCAGTGCAGCCAAACTGACCCTCCCTGGACACCCTGTACATATAGCAGTGGGAGTTATGTTGTCAGTGGACACAGAGCCCCAAGGACTGATCCAGAAGGAACACTGGGCAGGGCACACATCTCAGGAGCAGGAGAAGATACTGGCCAAGGAAGAGGGGACCCAGAACATTGAGCTTGGCAGGAGGCCAGAATCCCTGGGGTTTAATGTCTGTGATGAGTCTCCTGGTCCTCCCTATTGGATGATGGTGTTTCTTGGGCACTGATGTCCCTGTCCCACAAACACAGTTTGGTCCATGGATGAGATAATTAACTTTTTACTTCACAGGTCTCCAGAATAGAAGGATTTCAATAAAATTAAAAATGATTGCAAAGAAAAATAAGTAAGTAAACAACTTTGAGTAAATGGAAATTCATGCCACAAAACAGGACAGCATTTGTAAATCACTGTTTTGATAAAGAACTTATATCCAAAATAAAGTACAATTTCCCATAAATAAAAAGACATGCAACCAAATTTTAATATTATATAATATTTTAATACATATTTAATTAAAGAATATTTATAACTTGAAAGTGAACATCTGGGGTAATGAGAGAAAGGAAAATTAGGACCACAGTGGACTAATACTTCACACTCACTGGCTATACAATTGCTAAAATAAAGTATATAAAAAATTATAAGAACCAGTGACAAAAATGTGGAGAATAAATAAAACATGATAATACATCAAAAACTATTTTGTTTGGGGGATACCTAAAGCAGAGTATAGAAGGAAAATTATATAATGAAATTATTATATTAATAAAAGAAAGGGCTAAAATCAATCACAATATATTCATCAACAGAAGCCTGAAGAAAAGGAAAGAAATAAAAAATAAAAAGAAGAAAGTTTATAATAAAGTTAGGAGCAAAAATAATTGAAATAGAACAGATAGCATAAAGTAATGAAGAGAAAATATAGTTTAATGACACAATAAATATTGTCAAAACACTTTCTTTAATGATCAACAGAACCAATCCAACATAAATTGCCGATATTGAAATTGAAAGCAGAATGTCACGGTAGATCTTACAGATGAGAGAAAAGATAAGAAGTAAAAATTATATAAAATTTGTTCCAAAAGATTGCACAGTAAAATATAATGCAGAAATTCCTTAGAAGTCAGTACCAAAGCTTAATCAGAATTACAGATGCCAATATTTCCATATCTAATATTTAATTGAATACTTCATAAAGAAAATATCCACAAAACAAAAATTCTAGGGTTCATTGGTTTACTTGATAAATTATTTCCAACACTTGAGAAAAAATAGTATCAATCTTACATGAAATCTATCTGAAAATAAAGTTGGGTTGTGACCCAAATAAATTAACTAGAAAAGAATAGTTCTAATAATAAAAGGAGTCAAAGTTACTACAAAAGAAAATTATAGCTTAACATTCCTCATAAGTTTTCAATTGTGAGAAATATTTGTCAAGAAAAATATACTTGATACATTATTGACATATCAAACAAATCAAATCCAGCAACATATAAAGTATATTATGTAATGATCATATAAGATGTATCTCAGTGAATGCTTGCTGAGAAAATATTTGAAAATAAATTCATTTATTTGCCATGTTCAATAGTAAATAGAAAAAGTTCATAGTTTTCTCATATGGGCTGAAAAAGGATTTGTCAATAACAGCTTCCATTAATCAGACAAATGCTTGTCAAATGAGGCAAAGGTGGTGTATTCTAAAATTGATAAACACCATCTACAAAAAACCTACAGCAAACCTAATATGTAATACCAAAATATGCCACTTCTTTTTCCTGCAACTATCAGGATGAAGAAAATTAAGTGAAATAAAAATAAAGTTTAAAAATTCATATCTTATTTGGGAAATTCTGCACTCTGATTGAAATATTTATATATATATTTTTTTCAATATTTTAAAAGATGCTTAGATTACATAAATGTTTCACAAAAATTACAGGGATTTCCATGTTCCCCACCTCCCACACCTCCCATACCATCCTGCATAAACATCTTTCATTAGTGTGGCACATCACCTGCAAAGGATATACACATTCTGGGGCTTTGCCACTAAGCATGGACCATAGTTCACATTGTAGACCACACTCTCTCCCACACAGTTCTGCATGTTACATGCTGATGTAAAATGGCCTATATCTGTCATTGTAATGTCATTCAGGATAATTCCCAAGTCCTGATAAAGCACCTGTATAACAGCTGCTGTTCCCTTCCCTGCTCCACAAACATCCAGTGGGAACTGGCTCCACCTTACTGTCATAATTTCTTCCATTGCTTGAATCAGATTATGTCTACAACAGAATACCATTAAGTCCACTCTAGTCCATAGCTCTTCCACCAATCCTGAGGAGTTTGGGATGGGGTTGTCCATTCCAACTCCAAGTGAGAGGGGTCTTATATCCCATGGATACAGTGGATGGGATTATCCTGCCTGCAGCTGCAGGCACTCTCTAATCCATGGGATTGTGGTTGTCCATCATCATCTCCCCACCAGGTGTCCAGGGTGAATCCATTGAGCTGTAGAGTAGGAGTTGCAGCCCCACTGAGATTCCAGGCCCAGATGGTACTTGGACAGCCCAAAACTCTGGTCTCAGGAAGTACACCTAGAAACTCTGGCACCACAAATAGGTTTGAATAGAAGGGACATATGGACCATGTGAAGGGAAGACATATTTGGATCCAACTCTGTCACTCCCAGGAGCAAGAATTCCATAGTAGGGCCCACAGATAAGCTATGAAACTCTGGGCTATCCACCCTGATATAGGACCTGGGTTTCTCCAGAGCCCTCAGGATCCCCTCGGTTTGGGGGTGATATTCATATTGGAAGCCTCTGACGTCCTATTGAGATGTGCATAAGTGTTACTTCTGGGATGACCTCCCGACTCTCTTTGAACTCTCTTAGCCATATGAACTCATTTCTCTTTACCTTTTCCCCCTTTTATTCACAGTCTTTTTCCAGTCATAATGCCATTTGGCACTTGGTATTAATCCCTCATTGCCAGGGAGGCTCATCCCCGGGAGTCATGTCCCATGCTGGGGGAAAGTAATGCATTCATATGCTGAATTTGGCTTAGAGAGAGGCCACATTTGAGCAACAAGGAGGCTCTCAGGTGGCAACACTTAGGCACCCCATAGCAGTAGGCTAAGTTTCAATTACAAGAACAAAGACTCATAAGGCTAGTCATCAATAACAGGAACCCATCAGTGGACCCTCCTCCTTTGCCAGACACTGCCCCTGCACTTGGGGGACTATTTCTGCTCCCTTGGAGAATGTGGCAGAGCTCCCCAGGCTGGTAATTCTGTATTCCCTCATTTATTGAGTGATTGTCTACCCACTGTGACCATGCCTCACCTCTTGATCATTTGAACAGTTTTATATATCTTTCATGTATATTCAGGTGAACTTCATCCCATGAAACCTCTATCCCAGACAGCCCCCACCAATGTTCCTCTCCTGCCCCCTCTGTTACCCTTCTGTGATCCAAACCTTCCTTGAAGATGAGGCCTGTATGGTATTAATGACCAGATACCATTAATAGGAAAATGAAATAATAAAGATAAGTTTAAATATAAGATATAAAACACATGAAAACTTAAAAAAAAACACTACAAATAAAACAAAATTAAAATTGGGATATTCAAAAAATGATAAAAAAAAAACAACAACAGAAAAATCGTTGAAAAAAATTTTTAACATTTTTCCTTTATAACTGCATTATCAGGTGTCCAGTTTGTACTGTAACACCTGCCCCCTCTCACTCCCCAGTGTCTCCTGAATCTTCATTTGGTTTTCAAAGAACTTTTAGGTCACAGCAAAGTCACACACAGAATACTAGAAATTCCCATATACCTAACCTCCTTCCCCTTTCCTCACCCCATATTAAAACCTTTTTTATGTGGATGGTAGCATTGTTGTAACTGTTATACAGATAGTGAAGCATAGCTACTAAACATTGTCAATGGTTTACAGTATAGTTTACAATTTAGACCGTAAATTTTAATAATTTTTGATGATATTTACCATGTCCTGTGTCCATCACTGTAAGGTAATGAAAAACATTTCCCATGACCACTAAATACTCCCTGTTTGATCTTTTCTGTTCCTTCCTCCCGACCCCACTGGGGCTCATGACACTTCGTCTTGTCTCATTGGATGACAAGATTCATAGTTACATGCAAAAAGTGGTCTTGACATGCTGATTATTCTCTCCTATTAGGATCTCCCCTTGTGCCTAAGGGAAAGCCTCTGTCTGTTTCTGGGTGAATCGGTCCTCCCAAAGATGGGGGTCCATCTCCTTCCCACTCATCATGTGGTTCTCCACTCCCTGACACAACACATTATGACAGGATAAACACTCACAAACTCCCCAGAAGCCTACTCCAGATGCACCCCTTCCTGATTGTCCCCCCAACCTACACCCTAAACCAGTGACACTACCTTGTCATACTGCCATAAGAGCATTCCCACCCCTGCAATTTCAACATCTTACCCACAAATCCCATGTTCACCTGGTCCCCCTCCCATCTCTCCCCCCAGTATCCTGGGTATTCTAACCCGACCTTCCTAATCTACCCACCTGTCAACCCTGCACCACAAAACCCATTAATATCACTACCCACCTGTCCTATCCTTCAATATGCAACTAGACTCTATCACTTTACAATAGATTATATCCATATCGTGATGGCTCACAATCTTCTCTTTTCTTTCTCTCCCTTGTTAACCTATCTTTCAAACAAAGGTTATCAGAGACTGCTCACTTTTCTCAATTCAAATCAGTGAGGTCATATACTGTTCATCCTTCAATGTCTGGCTTGCTTCACTCAACATAAGGTCTTCAAGATTCATCCATGTTATTCCGAGTATTAGCACTTTATTTCTTCTTACAGCTGAATAATATTCCATTATATGTATGTACCACATTTTGTTTATCCATTCATCTGTTGATGGGCACCAGGGCTGATTCCAACTTTTGGCAATTGTGAACAATGCTGCTGTGAACATTGGTGTGCATATATCTGTTCGTGTCTTTGCTTTCAATTCTTCTGGATATATACGCAGGAGTGGAATCACTGGATCATACGGAAGATCTATTGTTGTTTTCTGGGGAACTGCCAAACTGTCCTCCACAATGGCTGGACCATTCGACAATCCAACCAGCAGTGGATGAGGGTTCCTATTCCTCCACATCCTCTACAACACTTATAGTCTGCTGTTTCTTTAATAGCTGCCGTTCTGATGGGTGTAAGATTGTATCTCATTGTAGTTTTGATTTGTATTTCCCTAATAGCTGGCGATGTTGAGCATTGTGTCATATGCTTTTTAGCCATTTGTATTTCTTCCTTGAAGAAGTGTTTTTTCAGGTCACTTGCCCATTTTTCAAAAGGGTTGTTTGTCTTTTTATTTTCAAGGTGTAGGATTTCTTTATATATGCGGGATATAAAGCTCCTATCAGATATATGATTGCTAAATATTTTCTCCCATTGGGTAGACTGCCTTTTTATTTTCTTAATAATGTTCTTTGAGGTGCAGAATTTTTTAATTTTGAGGAGATCCCATTTATCTATTTTTTTTCTCTTGCTGCTCGTGCTTTGGGTTTGACATTCATAAAGCCATATCCTATAACAAGATCCTGTAGATGCATCCCTACATTATCTTCCAAGGTCTTTATGGTTTTGGCTTTTATATTTAAATCTTTGATCCATCTTGAGTTGATTTTTGTATAAGGTGTGAGATGGTATTCCTCTCTCATTCTTTTGGTTATGGATATCCAGTTCTCCAAGCACCGCTTGTTAAAGAGGCCATTCTCTCCCAACTGAGTGGTCTTGGTGGCCTTGTTGAATATCAGATGACTGTATATGTGAGGATCTATATTAGAATTCTAATTTCACTTCCATTAGTCAGTATGTCTATCCTGGTGCCAATACCATGCAGATGCAGTTTTGAGCACTGTAGCTTTGTAGTATGTTTTAAAGTCAGGTAATGTGATACATTCAATTTCATTTTTCTTTTTCAATATGTCTTTGGCAATTCAGGGCCTCTAACCCTTCCAAATATATTTTGTAGTTAGTTTTTCCAGTTCCTTAAAAAATACAGTGTTGATTTTTATTGGGATTGCATTAAATCTGTAGATTAGTTTGTGTAGGATAGATATCTTGATAATCTTTAATCTTCCTATCCATGAACAGGGAATGTAATTCCATTTATTTAAGTCTTCTTTGATTTCCTTTAATAGTGTGTAGTTTTCTGTATATTAGTCCTTTACATCTTTAGTTAAATTTATTCCTAGATATTTGATTCTTTTAGTTACTACTGTAAATGGTATTTTTTTCTTGATTTCCTCGTAAGATTGCTCATTATTGGTGTACAGAATTGCTACTGACTTTTGAGCATTGACCTTATAGCCTGCCACATTATTGAACTCCTTTATAAGTTCTAGAAGCTTTGTTGTAGATTTCTCAGGGCTTTCTATGTATAGGATCATGTCATCTGCAAATAATGAAATTTTTACTTCTTTCCCAATTTGGATGCCTTTTATATCTTTTTCTTGCCTCAGTGCTCGAGTAAGTACTTCTAAGGCAATGTTAAATAGGAGTGGTGATTGTGGGAATCCTTGTCTTACTCCGAATCACAGAGGGAAGGCTTTTAGGATTTCACCATTGAAGATGATGTTAGCTTTGGGTTTTTCATATATACACTTTATCATATTCAGAAAGTTTTCTTCTATTCCTATCTTTTGCAGTGTTTTTATCATGAAAGAGTGCTGTATTTTGTCAAATGCTTTTTCTGCATCTATAGAGATGATCATGTGATTTTTTTTTCTTTCAATCTGTTTATGTGATCTATTGCATTGATTGGTTTTCTTATATTGAACCATCCTTGCATACCTGGCATGAAACCCACCTGGTCATGGCGTATAATTCTTTTGATATGTTGTTGAATGTGATTAGTGAGTATTTTGTTCAGGATTTTAGCTTCTAGGTTCATTAGAGAAATTGGTCTGTAATTTTCCTTTCTTGTGGTATCTTTGATTTGCGTATTAGGGTAATGTTGACATCGTAGAATGAGATAGGCAATATTCCTTCTATTTCTATTTTTTGGAAGAGTTTAATCAGAATGGGTGTTAGCTCTTTCCAGAATGTTTGGTATAATTCAGCTGTGAAGATATCTGGTCCTGGGTTCTTCTTAGTTGGGAGTTTTTTGATGACTGAGTCTATCTCTTTACTTGTAATTGAACTGTTGAGTTCATCAATTTCTTCTTTCATCAATGTGGGCTGTTTGTGAGTTTCTAAAAATTTGTCTATTTCCTCTAAATTATCATTCTTGTTGGCATATAATTTTTCAAAGTATACTCTTATGACACTCTTTATTTCTGTGGGGTCAGTAGTGATATCCCCTTGCTCATTCCTTATTTTGTGTATTTGCATCTGTTCTCTCTTTTTCTTTGTTAGTCTGGCTAAGGGTTTGTCAATTTTATTGATCTTCTTGAAGAAGAAGAAACCACAGGACTCTGTGAAAATTTTTAATCTCTCAGATGAAAAAATATCCATGAACTGTTAGGTTCAGAGGGAAAGTTGAGGAATGAAGGAATTTCAGAAATCAGACTGGGAGCTGAGGTCCATTCAAGTGAAGCTTTTAATGAAAGAAAGAGCTTAGTAGTTGGGCTATGTCTGTGTGGACAGCAACACTGAGGGAGGAGGAGGAGAGTTTTTATAACTTTTTCTGGGCCCAGACTACAGAGTGTTTCTAGGGCTAGGATACAAAGGATTAGTTGTGAAGGTTTATGCTAGCTATATAGTTTTAGGGTCAGATCATGATAACTCATGTTGACTTAGCAATTCCATCTAAATTCTAGCTATTATCATCCCTCTGATGTGGGTTGCTACCTTCCTATAAACAGAAATGCTTAAGGAATGGAATGGAGGCAGGAACTCTGATTTCATACTAAATAGGGTTACACAGCTGCAGGGAGAGGGTTGAGGGACGGTGTTGAAGGGGGAGACAGGATGGGTGACCTGGACTTAACATCTTAAACTATGATTATTTCATTTCCTGGGAGAAAAGGATGATGATCTGTCTTCTGTAGTTACTTCCTGCTGATTGGGGCATTGAGCTGTCCCTCACAGTCATCTTGTGCTAGAGGTTGATAGTGGTTTCTTGCTGTGTGAGAAACAAGTTGATGATGGCTTGATTGGTTTCTGGCAATATCCTTGGATATATATGAGCTGGTTTTTCAGAAATGGATCATAAAATGTATCATCATCCCACCATATATTTACAAGGTACTCCAATGTCTTTCCTGGGAGCCAGAGGATCCAGGAAACACCCATTCCAGAGGTGCTGAGTAGGGACAGGTCAGTGTTAGGGTCTGGTATTTTCACCATACCAGGAAAAGAATTCTTCAGTGTGAGCTGGGAAAACATCCCTGTGGAGGGAGCAGAAGGAGAAGGAGAAGATGGTTCAGGATGAGAAGGGAAATCCTTTAATCCCTGTGGGATTCCCTGTACAGAGCACTCACATGAAGGGACAGTCAGCAGCAGGAGAATGGAGCAATGCTTGTCCATGTTGGATCCCAGGAGTCATGGATGCAAGCACAGCACTCAGTTTTTCAACATCAACCCAGGGGAATGTGGAGCTAGAAGAGAGTTACATTCCACTTATGCAGTCCTGACCCCTATGAACTCAGATTTCAGGACACAGTAAGGAAGAAATTCTGTGGTGGAGAGTCATTGGACCCTTAGTTCTGGGCCCCAATGTTCTGATCTTCAAGAGTCGACACCACATCTATTTCAGAACCATGACTCTTGACATGCAAATTCTCAGGATGGCCCTGTGAATTAAGGAGTCCTCTAATTGTATGTTCTTTCCAGATACCTTCAATCATTTTGTGCCTGTCATATAGGAGTGCGGCTAGAGAACAAGACATACAAATTGTACTCCTGCCTACAGAGGCAGAGAGGTGTGTACTTGTGTACAAACCAGGATGATATTCTAGGTGTTCCACTCTACCCTTTCTTTTATAAGGAGTGAGTGAGAGTGAATTGTCAAAGTGGGATAGGGCAAATCCATAGATCATTTTCCTTTGCTGTTTCAATAAGCTGGTGCCAATTTCATCAGCATGCCATTTTATCCTGAGTATGTCCATCCTTGTCATTGTGTCAACTCTGCCCTTCTGAGAAACAGATGAATACATGTCTGTCTTTCTTCTTCTCATTCTATGACTTAATATAGGTGCTGGACAGCTGGCATGGAGGATTCTCAGGGGAACAATTGGCTGAGACTGTTCTCTTCCAGCCACACTTAGCACCTTCCCCAGAGAGGGTCTGTGGGGTTGTTCATGCTCCTCCATGACAAACTTCTTGTGTTGTGACATTATAGCTGTTAATCATTTTGAACTGCTTCCATCAAGTAGTGTTGTGGAACATAGTTCTGCAATAGTTTTAAGAAACATGGTTCATACTCTGTCTCTATTTCTGATGGCTTTGGTTGCTAGTAGTAGGAAAACATGATTAAATATGGTAATGAGTTTACTGACCATATTGCAATTATAGGTGAGAGGATAAAACTTTGTAGCTATTTCATTAAAATGAGGAACATATCTAACTCTCTCAATACTGCTCTCAGTAAGGCTTAGCCAACTGACTTTCATATCTTCTTGTCTCAATTACGATTTCAGAATCTTTGAAAGAATAATATTGACCTAAATATGTTATACACTCTTATTTACAGGAAAGAATTTGATTAAATATACCCACCAGACAGAATATTGAGTGAAACATGAAATATTCACAAAGGAAATAAGATGGTATTTTCCAAAGTTTGAGGGCTGATAAGTGTCAACCAAGGTGTCATTATCCAAGTAATCTGGTCTATCTGTGGTGTGTCCACACATGCACACCTACATGCAAATACACATGAACATGTATATACACAGAGCTACACAACACACGTTTCTGAAATCTGAATGTAAAAATAAGGTCGGGCCCAAGGAAATATAGCTGATCCTTTAACTACAAAAAGTAATGAAACGAGACTTCCGGGAAGATAGCTGACTAGTAAGACACAGGAATCTCTTCTCCAGAAAAATAGCTAGAGAACAGGCTGAAACAGCCCCGAAATTGATCTTCTAGGGTTTCAGACAGCAGGGGAAGGCTGCACACCACCCAGAGGAGAGAGGGACAAAAGAGAGAAATCACGATGACAGAACCGTGAGTTGCAATCAGCAGCGGCTAGAGCTGCCGGCAACCTCCCCCATACTCCTTAGAATTTTCGGGCCTCTGGGCCTGTGACTACAGACAAAGGGGGCTCCAGGGATCTACCACTCCCAGAAAGGGGAGAGAGAGAGAGAGACAGCCTTAGGCTGACTCAGGTTCTGACCCGCAAATTTGGGCTGCGGAGCCCCACAGACCCTTACACACGGAAGTTTGCACTGGGAGCCTAGGAAGGACTGGAGAAATCTGACCCTCACAATCTCCCTCTCTTCTAGCCTGGACTAATGGTTGAGGACTCCACAGGAGAGGGGAGAGAGAGACTGGGGCTGACCCTGCTTTTGACTCCCAGACTTGGTCTGCCCTGTCCCGAGAGCCAGTCCAGGCTGGGTGGGGCTGCGCCATTGTTTGCCTTGGAGCCTGCAAGGAACTAAAGATATACAAGCCTCCCAATCTCTTCCGCAACAAAAAGGGACTGACTGTCGAGGAATCAGACGGGAGGGGAAATATTTCCTAGCTGGGAAAAGGGAGGGGGTTGCAAGAGAAGACCAGAGAACTGTCTCTGAAAGTTTAAATTACAAGGCTCTTAGCCCCCAGACAGGAAGCTGTATTGCATTGATCCAGTCTGTGTCACAACAAATACACTCCAACGAGGCATTGAATTGAGAGTTGCCAATGAGTGCCATCTCCTGGCAGACCAAGGAAGTGCACATAAGAAAATTAAATAGGAGAGGCTTTTCTTGGCCTCTATAGCTTCCCTGCCCAAGGCCCTAGGAAATGACTCTACAACCAATTACTGTGTCCAGTGCCCAGTTTTGAGCAACCAGCAGGACTATCCTAACAATCAAGGGTGAGCCTAAAATCAAAGAGCTGTGGTAACTCACAGCCTCCTGCCACTAAAATCCTATAAAAGAGAAAGAGATAGAGCATCTAAGTAAAATACAATCTAACCAGATGCCTAAACACCAACAAAAAATTACAAGCCATACTAAGAAAATAGAAGACATGGCTCAAGAAAAGGAATACATCAAAGTCCCAGAAGAGATTCAGAATTTCAGAGAACTAATCAGTGAGATGAGCACAAATTACCAAAATCAAATTAATGAGATGAAAGACAATATAGTTAAAGAGATAAATGACATTAAGAAGACATTGAGCGAACGCAAAGAAGAATTTGAAATCCTGAACAGAAATGTAACAGAGTTCATGGGAATAAAAGACAAAACATGTGAAGTCAAAAACACATTTTAGGCATACAACAGCAGACTCAAAATGATAGAAGAAAGAATAAATGATACCGAAGACAGAGCAGCTAAAATTGAAGAGAGAAAAGAACAGAGAGAGAAAAGAATGGAAAAAATTGAGCAGGGGCTCACAGAGTTGAATGACAACACAAAACGCAACAACATACGTGTCATGGGAGATCCAGAAGGGGAAGAGAAAGGAAAAGGGACAGAAAGAGTATTTGAGGAAATAATAGCTGAAAATTTCCCAACTCTCAGGAAAGAAATGAACTTACATGTCCAAGAGGCACACTGTATCCCAATGAGAATAAACCCAAATAGACCTATGCCAAGACACATACTATTCAGAATGTTAAATGTAAAAGATAAAGAGAAAATTCTCAGAGCAGCAAGAGAGAAGCAAACGATCACATACAAAGGTCGTCCAGTAAGACTTAGTGCAGATTTCTCTTCAGAAACCATGGAGGTGAGAAGACAGTGGTATGCTACAATTAGGAAACTGAAAGAGAAAAACTGCCAGCCGAGAATTCTTTATCCAGCAAAACTGTCCTTCAGATATGAAGGTGAGTATAAAGTATTCACAAACAAACAGAAACTAAGAGAGTGTGCAAAGAAGAATCGACCATTGCAGGAAATATTAAAGGAAGCCTTAGAAACTGAAAGAAAAAGACAAGAGAGGGAGGCTTGGAGGAGAGTATAGAAGAAAGAAAAGGAGAAAGGAAAACCAAAAGAGTAAAAAGAGAGACAAAAACAAGATGACATACAAAAACCACAGAATACAATGGAGGAAATAAATAGTGTATTTTCAGTAATATCATTGAATGTGAATGGATTAAATTCCCCAATCAAAAGATACAGGCTAATAGAATGGATAAAAAAACATGAGCCATCCATATGCTGCTTACAAGAAACTCACCTCAGACCCAGAGATACAAACCGGCTGAAAGTAAAAGGTTGGAAAAAAATACTCCATGTGAATAGTAAC
>JAQZBX010007959.1:12655-49309 GCA_029593785.1 Cabassous unicinctus | reverse complement strand
TAAAAAAAAAAAAAAAAGAAAATATTTAAGAATTCAGGAAAATGGGTACCTCTTGGAGAGAACAGAAGTAGTTATGATTTGGAAGTGATAACTGAGGGAAATTTAGTTAACCAGGAAAGTTCAGTTCCCTGACCAGAGTGTGGTTAGTTACATGTTTGATTTAAATATTAGTCATTCACTTTTCTGAATATATTTATTGCTCAAAATAAACAGGTTTAAAAATATAACTTGGCTGAGCCTAAAAATATCAGAAGAAGGGAGTGGATGTGGCTCAAGTGGTTGAGCTCCTGCCTCACACATGGGAGGTCCTGGGTTTGGTTCCTGTTGCCTCCTGAAAAAAAAAAAGAACAACAGGCAAAACAAATGAAAAAATCAACTCAGGAAAACCAATGTGGCTCAGTGTTCAAGGGCTGGCTTCCCATATATGAGGTCCCAGGTTCAATCCCTGGCCCCTGGTACCTTAAAAAAAAAAAAAATTCGAAGAGAAAAATTAAAGGGTGAATGTTACATTAGAAGTAAAAAGGAAATCACAATTGCTGAAAATACACAGCTATGAAAGGTAAGTTAGAGAAAAATTGAGTAAAAGGAGAATGAGTTTAAAAGATTGGAGAAAGTTATAGATGAGGAAGACAGTTAAAAGAGATCCAACATGGACATAATTAGTGACCCTTAAAAATCAAAGGAAAAATTAGGAAATCCTACAAAAATGAAGAAATCATAATTTACAGATTAAAATAGCACACCCTTCCCCATAAACACTTCATAAAATCCAACATAGGACATATCCTTGAAAAATTATTGGATCTAAGGACCAATTCTATAAGCATCCAAGCACTGCCCCCCCCCAAAAAAAAAGTATTTCTAAGCAATAAGGACATTGAATGTAAGGGGAAGAAGCAGGCTAGTTTCAGACTTCCCTACAACTAGATTGAATGCTAGCAGGCAGTGATGCACCTTCTTCAAAACTCTCAAAGGAAGGAAGATCCAAGTATTTATGAATGCAGCCAAGCTGCCATTCCAATTTATAAGAAGCTAAGATGTTTTCAAACATCCAACAAATCCAGGAATATAGTACCCATGACCCCCATCTTGAAAAACCAATGGGACAATAGTCAAGGTTTTCGATGGACATTCTACTTTCCCTACCACCCACAGGCATGTGCTGTTGAGCTCTTGAATGGCACCTCAAAAAGATTTCTGACTCTACATAGACTTCATAACCTTTCTCCTGGACTACATAACTTTGTAGGGCAATTTGGTCACTAAATATGGCCATCTCCTAGGTAATGGATGAAATGGGCGAAATGGGTCAAATGGAAGTTATATAAATCTATGCTGAAATTTGGGGATTGCATTTGACCATTCCACCAACAGCAACTCTGGGCCAGCTTGATTGGTATACCCTGGAGGTGGCAGGACGGCCAAAAGTGGTCTAGGAGATTCAGGTTCGGAAACTTGGATTCCCTTTTGGCTTAACAAGCCCCATATCATGAGAATAATACCACTTGCTTGAGTACACTGCTTAACAAGTACCCCTATGAGCCAGTGTGCAGGATATAATGGGTCTTTTTAAATATTGTAAAAATGGCCTTGTGTCTCTGGCCCCTGACCCTTCTGGACTATAGGTACAAGTAGGGGATGACTGGAGAAAAAGTGAACTTACAGACACTGGAATGGGACAAACTGGTTTCATGGCAGAGAGTCATGGGACCCTGGGGTATGGTTGAAATCAATACTGCAGGTTAGCCTCATCCTGCTGCTTGGAGTTCTTTTGAGAGTAGCCTTAATTAAATGCTGTATGAGACAATCTGAACTGATTTGGTCCCAGCCTCTGTTACTCAGAGTGGCTAATAGAATGGCATATTCATGTGAAAATTCACCAGATGCCAAAACTGTGTAGAAATAAGATGTAGATATTGTCAGAAGACTCTCCTCCATGAGTCTTTCACTCTCCTACAAGTTTTGCTGCCAAGAATGCAAAGTCCGGGCCGCTCTTTACCTGGGCCATTTTCCAAGGTTGTGTTTCCATGAGGAAGCTTGAGGGATGAGATAATATCTCCCTCCAGGACAAACAGCAGGATTGCTTACGGTGCTTGTTATAAAATGGTAGGTCCCCAAGTTCAGTGTTCCTCTTCTGTAATGTAATCCACTGCACATGCAGGCATCTATCTGAGTCCTGTATGTCAACCCTGTGGCACTTGGACGGCACAGGGAACTGACACAAGCACGCTGATCCTCATGCTGCTTGCTATGCTAAAAGTAATAAAGTCCCTTGTCTCTGATAGGAGTCTTGTATCTTGTGCCAGCATTCAACACTAACAGGCTGATTTATTAGCTTCTAAGTAGAATAAAATTAAATCTCAGACCCAACAATTACAGTCTCATCATTGTTATGATAAAAATATATAAACAGCAAATGGGAAAAGCAGTACTTGCTTTCAAGAGTCAGGAAAGTTTTCCAGGAGACAGTTAAATTTCAAAAGGATGAGCCATATCATTGTTCCAGGACTTCCTACATATAGAGTACGATTCTTGACACAGAGATCAATAATTCATGTTACAAGTGAAAATGTACTAGCCAATATCAGTTCAAGATTTTTTAAAAATTAGAACAATATAGGATTGCATATAAAAAGGATGAGATTTTTATATGAGAACATAGGATGAGATTTTTATTAGAACATAGGATGAGATTTTTATTAGATTGCAAGCTCCTTAAGATCATAGGTACCATTTTCCAGCTTAAAGTTGATTAGTAAAAACTTCAATTTAACAAGTAAAATTAATTCAAGGACAGATGGAATATCTTAAAGATGATAAACAGGGAGGACCCAAATCAGGTACCATTTACTTAATACATGCCCTGTCCAAGATACTAAAATGGCACAAAGAAATGTGAAATATGGCTTTTATACTAAGGAACATGGCAATATGTTGATCCATATATCTGAAATTCAGTTTCTTATTTCTGAAAATAACTTACTTTGCAGCCTCATTTATTTTTCATTTTCTCTTCATATGGTAAACTTTTTCTAACTATACCAGCATCAAATAAGTATCATTTTCCTAATGGAAAACTATGAACTGCCCCAGATTGGAATGTCTCAAAGCCTCACACAGAATTTCCACTCAATTATCCTGCAAGTCATTGTTCCCAAAGTCCAGGCTTCTGAGGTTTGAGTTGTTCAAAACAGCAGAAGCCAGATCCAGACAGCATGCATTAGTAAGAACACAGCTCATCAATTATAAGAGATACAAAAGAAGAAGTGAGTCTATCAGAGAGATGCTCAGGTATTTGGACCTTTTTTCTGACTCATTTCTATCTGTCATCTATAGTGCATACAGGAAGAGATAACATTATCAGGAGAAACAAATGGAATTTCTTAATGAGCAAAAGAAACCAGCAGTTACAATTGCTTTCTTCCACAAACAGGTTGTTATCTACCAAGCTTCCTAAGTCAACAGTATAAACACTTATTTCTGCCAATACTAAAGTAAATGGATATGATATTTCCCACAGAACCCACAGATCTCTTTGCTTTCAATTTCTATCTCAAAATGTTGTCTCCAAAGATGAAAGAAGAAAGGTACTTAGAAAAAGATAATTCTCCCAGACTCTTTTCATGGTATTCAAGATCATTCACTATCTGTCCTCAATCTTTCTCTTTCCCTACTTTGCTCCCCAAGCAATTGTAACTGCTGGTTTCTTTTGCTCATTTGCTTCTCTAATCATAAGCATCTATTTTTCTCCATATAGACCACATCTGTCATCATTCCCCTTCTTTGTTCTCTTTTTTCCTTCTGTCTAGGATATCTGCATATAACAGAATTCTCTTCATCTTTCAAGCTCAAAGTAATTCGGTCTTCTCTGTAAGGCCTCTTCTTTACCCCTTGGGACTTTTGCCATATCCTATAACAACATATGGGAATATATCCTAGTTGGCTTAAATTTCCATGCCATTACCATTTTGTGAGCTCCTTGAGGAAAAGAGTATTACCTTTAGTCTTCTCGGTACCTAGCTCATATTTGTCAGAAATATTGGTTGAGATAATTGGTATTTACTGCATAGAGGCAGTGAAAGATACTCAAAAAGCACAAATTTGACTGTGTATTTACAACAATACTAAGGAGAGAATATGTCCTAAGCAATACTTTGAGAGTATAGGTCACTTAGAAATTATATCCCTGAAGTTGAAATGAAGGCAATGGATTTAATGATAATGTCCATTAAGTATAACTTTCTCTTCCAGCTGAATAATAATCACACAGACTTCAGAGAATCACATAGTAACCACCCATATCATATACATTTTCCTTAAAAAAAGTATAGCTGCTCTTGGACCCAGTAGTTCACTCACAATTAGTATTTATAGATGTCACAATCAACTATTAAACTCATTTGGAAGTTTAGTTATCATGAGTCAGTCCACTCAAAGCCAAATATCTTTAAGTATACCAAGGAATTTGAGCTTATAATTCTAAAAGCAATGCTGGGTTAGAATCTTAATGGCACTCAAGCTAATAGTTCTGGGCTGTCTGAGGTAGGCCCCAGTGGGAAAGTGAGCTGAAATTGCTAAGTGAGAACTTTGTCTTGCTTCATCCTCACTGCAATATTTATATGATGAAATAGGAAATATCATGTGGCCATTAAAATAATTAATATGGTTATATAAAAACATTTGTTTCTGAAATACTATCAGATGCAAAGGAAAGCACAAAGATGTGCCTCTAACAAGAATCACAATGACGTATATACATATCATGCATATATATGTATACCCTCCCCTCACAGTGTTAAGAGAGAACATAATAGAAATAAAAACAGTTGCTATTTAAGAATGATTGGATTGTAGGACTTTAAAAAAAAATCTCCTCCATAGTCTAAAAGCTGACCCAATTATAAATGTGAATTTAAGAAAGAAAAACTAAGAGACACAATTTAGGATGCACCATGGACTCACTGGGACCCAACCAAGGAAAAAACAAGATGACTTCAGAGGTTGGAGGAGAATATTTGTAAAACTGTTTAGTTTCATAAGGAACTGTCTTGGCCCTAGCAGGATAATCCGTACCTACTGTTCAGCCTGGTGTCTCTGGTTCTCCATAACTGAGGGAAGTTAATTACAACTACTCTAGTGTTTGATTAAAAAATAGTCTGATGAACAGATTTCCCCAGTTTGTCTCAGGAAGAATTAGAGAATCAGCTGTCTATTCTTTCCTCTAACAGATACTCAACTCTCAGCCTTTCTTCCCATATTTCCCATGCTCCCATAAACACCCTATAGTTGAAGTTACAAATAAAGTCACAGAGAAACTCCTCCAAGTCCTGAAGATTACAGCTTTCATGTCAACAAAACATAACACAGAAACTACTCCATCTTGTACCCAGTTTGACCCCAGATCCAGATGTGTCAGGTTCTTGTTGCGTAAAGAGAAGTTGAGAGATACTCACTGCTAAGTGAAGTGAAATGACGATGCCTCAGCCTGTAGGAAAGACAGTGTGAGAAAAGATGGAATTGTTGCTCTACTGTCCAGAGATTTATAACTTTGAAAATGTTATCTACTTGCCAACACCAAATAACCCTTCCATCACAGATCAAACATCCTCTTCCCTCATTGCTTCTTTGGCTGTCTCACTTGGGAATCTTAGTTTGGCATGAAATTGGTATACAAACTGGATTCATGTCCTTTAGAATTTTCCTTACTTCTGATCAAATGTTAACCTCTTTACCTTGTACATAAATATAGTACCCTGATGGGGGAGTACCTGTATGAAGTAGAGGAGTAGGCAAATGTAGGAGATAGGATAATCATAAAAAAAGGTAAGTATTCTTTGTACATAATTAAAAGTAGCATTTCCAATCAGTAGAGAAAAGACAGGTTATGCCATGAATGATTCTGAGACAACAGATCAGACATATGGGACAAAATTAATTTAAGCCTTATATCAAAATAAATTCTGGATGACTTAAACTTTTAAATGTTTAAAATTAAGCCATGAAGAGTGTGAGAAGATGACATCAGGGGCTATTTTATATTTTTTTGAAAAAGAAAGGTATTTCTAATTATTGCAAAACCCTAGGAGTCATGAAAGAGAAGATAATTCGGATTCGCAACAGCTTAAAAAACGTCTATATTCTAAAAATGACCATAAAGAAAGTTAGAAATCAAGCAACAAGCTAGGAAATTTATTTGTAATATATTAACAATATTAATAATGTATATTTAATATTAATAGCCATAATATATAATGAGCTCTTTCAAATCAGCAAGAAGAACATCCAGTAGAAAAATGAGCCTATGAAGAGGCAATTCCTAGAATATAAGTGGCTGGATCACAGTGTGATTATTCTGTTCATTTCTGTCAGATAATTGTCAAGACATGGAACTGATATATCAAAGTATTTGTTTTTGTCAAATATAGTTAAAGTTGCATTCTAGAATGGCTTATGTACTCACAGCAGTCTAAGGGCCTCTATTTTAATACCCTCACTGGGTAGTCATAATCTTTCTTATTGATATTAATTTGATAGTTGAAAAATAACTTTTAAAATTATTTGATGTTGAGCATCTTTTCAATTGTTTTTACTGTATTTCTGTTGAATGGTGTCATATATATTTACCTTGTTCTGAGCACAATTATGGAGTTGGATGGGTGGACTTTAGTCCTGAATCTGTCATTTTTTTGTTTTGGGATATTAGGCAAGTCACATAATCTTTCTACACCTTACATTCCTTACAGTGAAGCACCTAGAACTAAGGTAGCCAGTTTGACCCCAGCAAGTACTGTTATACAGATTAAACAAATTTAGCATAGTGCTCAACATACAGTAACATACAATTAATGGCAGTTGTTAGCATCTTCATCATCTTCATTATCTTTAAGGATAGCAGTAGTAGGGGAATGCAATGAATGAATATATTCAAAATATTATCCCCTTTTAAATATATTTCAAAATGTATATTGTATAGGAAATATTAAAACTAATAAGCACTTATACAAGGCTCTAGTGTACACTGTGGGGGCTTCAAAGCATCATTCGTAAGCTTTACTCCACCATTTCCCAAGGCATTGTCCACCAAGCATAAATGGGTCAGCTTTTAAATGCTGATGAGAGCAGTAAAGAGGTCCTCACAACTAAACACTGTGAGGCCACGAGCTTTCTAGGCTGAAGGAGAAACACAGATGGGAGGATCAATTCCCAAAGTTCATGCTTCTCCTTCAAAGGGAAGTTACCTGGAGTTTATAACCTTATACCTCCACTATAAATAAAATCAGCCTCATCAAACCTACTTAAATTTTGCGTAGTTGTATACTCTATTGTGTTCAACTGTTTGTACTCAGTTGTGTACAACTGTTTGTACACAACTGCAGCTGTGTACAGGATGTGGTGAAACAAAGCATAGAAGGGGAGAAGAGAAACCTGGAAAAGAATGGAAACGAGGTAAATCAGAAAGAAATGTCTAAAAGTCAAGTGAAAGTAGGAAGAGAAGTAGAGGAGACAAGGAAGAGTGTGCATAGAGCCCATCCAGCATTGATAGTGAATCCAGGTAGTGTCAAGACCCAAGCAGTTTCCCGACTGAGTTAATAATTAAGCTATATGGGACTAAATAAAATGACTCCATAGAAAAAAAACAGAAAGACTGACAACCGTCTCTGTAGGTAATGCCACTTTGGATATCTTAAGGCCTCACACGGCAGTGTCATCTATTATCCAAGAGTTTGTTTGAGAGATTTAGAAATATCAGGCTCTGACTTTTGATGAAAGCCTTAGAGATTTTTAGACAACAGACTGTACTTAGGATACAAGAATCCAACCTGGCAAACAATACAGAAAGACTCTGACCACTCTTCATAGAAGAATTACACCCACTGCCCAACCAGCCAGAGGGTGGTAGTCTTTCAGGATTTGGGTCCTTGCATAGTATCAGTTATTTAAATAAAGCACAGGTGGGTTGTTATCTTGTTACACAGGCTCTAATACAGATTTGAGGGGAAGAGGTGGCTTGAAAAAAAAAATATCTGAATGAAAGCATTCAAAAATATTTTAAAATGATAATCTTTTTTAATCTGGGAGGAAATTCCACTAACTAGACCGTGAAAGAAGATGGACTAAAGGATGATTGTATCCTTGCACATGCTGTTTTCTGAAAAAGAACAGAAATGGACAGCATATCAGGAGTAAAAGCTGTGACTCTCACCACTGTCTTCCAGGAGCTCATTTATTCATGGATGTTAACCCTCTACAGTAAAAAAGTATTTTCTGAGTTACCTAGTCCTTTAAGAGTGAAAATAAGAATTAAATCAGAAAGAAAAAAGTGCCTAAAAACAAAGTTAACGAAGGGTAGTAAAAGAAGAAAAGAAGGAGTGCATGTAGAGCCCGTATTTTTATACTCAAATTTAGAGACAGCGTGTGCTTTGTACACAGCAGAAAAGGAAAAAAGGTTGCCAGACAAAATTAATGAAAAACACCCTGCCAACACTAATGAGAAAAAAACAGAACCTACAAACTGGGGAAGGAGGGAGGGAGTTAAGGGGTTGAAGAGTCAGGCTGTCTTCAGACTTCTCTTTACAACACTAAGTGCTAGAAAAGAATGTAGCAAAGTCAAAGTTTTGAGAACAAAGGTAAGCTATCAAGGCAATTGAAGGATATAAAGGTGTGGTAAAATATACTGTTCACATACATTTCTTGAAAAACTTAATTTAATATTGCACCAGCCAATAATGCAATGAGTCAAAACTAAGATTTAGATAGTAAGAAAGGTAAGTTTGAAAAAAAGAATGACAGTAAACAATAAAAATTAAATTATGGAATTAAGTCTAAATAGTTGTTGCAGTCGTGTGTGTTGCCAATAGTAAAAAGTGAGAAAAGGTTTGAATGGGTTCAGAAGTGTGAAATATCTAGCTCCTATAATCCCAAATTAAATTAACATATTGGAAATTGTATGATAGACGTATCATACAAGGTATCACACAAGAGCCTAAATTTATTGCCTTACAGTAAATTAAATTACTAAATTATTTCTTTTAAATGTTTTGATCCTTTTGAATTTGATAATTCAAAGCATATTATTTTGGGGAAAATCTGAAAGGTAATAATCAGCAATTAAATTAAAAACAGGCAATATTACTTACAAATTTCTGAACATATGTACACCAAATTAAAATATAACCTATTTAAGAAGGAAAAAATAAAAATAGCAGTGAAAACATCTTAAATGTTTTTTACTGTAGATACTATTATTTCATATCCTATAGTCCATTTGTTCATAATCTATTTTGCTCTTTTCCTTTTTATATTATAAGTTTGAGCTTCTCAAGTTTTCTTCTTTTTTCCTTCAGTGCTAACTAATAGGATTTCTGCTATGGATCTCCTAAGTCTTGGTGAAAGAAATCTCAGCCTCGTAAGAACAAAGTGTTTCCTCCATTCCTGTAGCTGCAGAGAAAAGCTGATAGTATTACAAGTTAGGAAATATTTTGTAAGAACAGTTTTTTGTTTTATTTTGTCTTATAAACCAGATCTTATATGATACCTGGACTTTAGAAATGGTAGCTATGTCTTGTGAAACAATTGTTAACTGCTACTTAATAATGTTCCTGTCTTAGTTTCCAGACTGCTTTGGGTTGCTTAAACAATGGGAATTTATTGTCTGGTGGTTTCAGAGGCTGGAAGTGTTCTGACCAGCTGGCAGTCTCTGGGGTTCCTTGGCTTTCCCTTCACATGACAATGTCTTCTCCCTTCTCTTCCAGGTTCCAGCTTACTTCTGGCTTCTGGTTTCTTCCTGTTGGTTTCTCTATGTCTGAATTTCTTCTATTTATAAAGGACTCCAATAATCAGATTATGGCCCACTGTCATTCTGTTGGGTCACATCTCAACTAAAATAACATCTTCAAGAGATTCTATTTACAATGGGTTCACACTCACAGGAATGGGATTAAGGTTAAGAACATGTCTTTTCTGGCTACATAACTCAACCTACTTTAATTAGCCTTGTAATATTTAAATTGACATTTCTGGATTCCTGTTATAAGTAATGAGAAAAGTTTTATCAAATCAGAAAAAAAGATTATTGGCATTCCCCCCTCCTTTTACATATATGAGGTAATAAATATAACTGTTTCCTTGTTCATCTAGAGCTTTGAGGTCTTGTCTCATTTATATTAATATAGAACACCATTCACCAATGATTAAATCAAAGGGGAGGTAAGAGCTGAGGATGGTGTTTCCACACTGCCTCTAAATATGAGCCAACAAAACGACCTTCCAAATTCTCTCTTAATTGTACTATTAAAACAAGGCCCTTTGAAAGATTCCAAAGTCACTTAAAAGTAAGGAAATTATGGTTTTGATTTTTTGTTGTTGTTGTTCTTATTGATTTGCTGTCTGTGGGTTCTCATCAGCCATCATGGGTATTGGCCCATCAGTTGGTCCTAAATGAAGAATCCCTGGCAGTCGACTCAGAGGAAGGAACCCACATTCCATCTACCCTGAACAAGCATCTCTTGGTCTGAGCAAGATGCTGGAATTTTCTTTTATGAGTTGAGGCCTAGCAGAGTGAGCTCTTGTGTGCTGCTTGTGGACTAGGTAGGATCAGAGAACTGAGGCTCAGCACGTGTATATATATATATATTTATCAGCACCTGGGAAAGCTGCCATTCCTCAGAAAGGAAGAATTGCTGCAATGAGGATGAGCTCTCCTCTCTAGGAGCTCAGCACTACTGTGTGCGTGGATTTTCCTCTTCTGAAAATGTCTGCTGGGTTATTTATAGGTTGCCCGAGAATTTCTTAATTTTTTTCTGCTATTGTAGCTGAGATTTTTCTGATGTGAATTCAAAATGAGAGATGATAGGAGGGAGTTGCTACTGCAGCGGTATGGTTTGCAGAAGCTGTTTGTTCCCGGAGAATCAGTGTGAATATAACACAGGGAATGAAAGAACAGCGTTTCTGAGAAGGAACCTTGGATTAATAGGATAGGCTTCATGGGCCTTTTCTAAATCAAGGTAAGTTCTTTGATAAATTAATTTTTCTGCAATTTGAGATTTTAAAGATGGCTATATACCTTCTCCCTGGCTTTATCACAATGAAAAATAAAAATGTAAATATGGCATTTTAGATTACATAAGGCTTTGTATTTTCTTAACAAGAAGTCTGAATTTCCAGTATCTCTTACACTTGCCTTCTAGGTCATATAATTATTACTTATATTAATAAGGGCATGTGAATAAAAATATGGCTTAAAATTAAAATGAGTTATATAAATGACTAGTCTTTTTATAAATTAGAATCTTGTCAAATTTGGAATAAAAAAATACTGCAAATATACTAACTGGGTCAAGTTTTGAGAGATATTGTTTTGTTATATTCTTAAATTTTAACAGTGGTAATATATTATACTTAATGTTAACTGTAGCTTCCAGACTTCTTAAATGATGGTAGAACCTTGGACTAATAAAGTATTTTAAAAATAATTTAATAATTTGTGTTTACCTAAAGACTTCTAAAGAAGTTAAACTTCATAAAGGAAAATAAATTACACTGTTACCATATAAAACTTACTTGCTCTTCATACTACTCAAGAGAGCAAAATCAACATATCTAATATTTTTCATATTTGTGTATTTAAAAATATGGTTTTAAACCTTTAAGAGAAAATCCATTTAAACCTTCTTTGGTGTGATTATGAAGATGTGTATACATACATATCTAGGTTTATTAAAGATAATAAAAGGAACCTTTTTATGTAATAAAGAAGAGAGGAAAGAGATGACAGGTAGTTCAGTTTTCAACTCAAGTCTCTGCTGGCTGGGAATCCTGTCCAGGCAGCAGAATATCTGGTTACAAAGTATGTACTCTCACTTCTCCAAAGTCTGTTCATGTTTATGACTCATACTTTTGAACACTTCATGATTGTAAACAATTGCAATAAACCACAAGGGTTCTCACTAGTGGGAAAGCAAAAATATCTACTGGTCCATATGCTGTCTAGCTGTTATAAAATATTTTACTTTAGTTAATAATGTAGCCAAAGCTGCAGATATTTCTCATTCTCAGGCACCTTCTTCATATCTTCATCAGCTAATCAGTTTCTTCTGGCAACTATTTTAGATACTCCCACTCCAGAATATTAGTCTTCTAATTCAAAACCTTTGAAGAAGGAGGTTACGTTTTGCACTCAGACCATCTTAGCATTCTCAAGGTGATTGTTTGGTGAAACCAATAATTGCTTCCTCACCTTGCTTATAAACCCCAATGGCAGAGCATACTCAAACTAAGAAAAGACTGGCACAGTTAGGCATGACTGATATTCTCCAAGGCGTTTTTCCCTATTTGCTCAACAAATATTAAGAACTGCCCAATTAGAAGGCCCACAATGTGGAAAAAGCTATCAAGACAAGGAAAGCAGATATTTCTCTCCTGGAGGGAAACCTTTAGTTAATATTATAGTGAAACTTTCACATGAAAATTAGTTACTGTGTATATACCTTTTCAGGATATCTAGGGACAAGGGCTAACACAAGACCCTCAGCAATGTAAAGTTTTCTAAATTACTTTTATCTCTAAAGTTTTCAAAGTCCTTACAGTAATCGGGGATCAGACTTTGCAGGGAAGACACGCAACTTTCAACTGCCCATATCATCTAAAATCTTAGGTAGAATAAAACATCAAAATGAAAACCAAAAAGTTAGAGATCTAAAGCAAACAGAAAACTGGAACTTTCCCCACATAAAATGTTAATAGAAGGCCTACAAGATTATTGACCACTCTCCAGTGGCCACCTTCACTGGGAGAATGTCCAATCCTAGATAGTGGTCTTAGATTATTACAAGCTCTAATGACTTACCCCAAAGCATTCATTCACTGGTTCAAGGAGCACTGCCAGATGACCCAAACAGATGGTTTCCTACTTGAAAGCCTAGATATAGGGTCCATATCAAGGTTTATCAGTAGAAGATGTTCAAACCTCAACTGAAAAGGATCTTATCAAGATAGTCCTGCTGATCTGTCAAGTACTGGGCTTTTTGTTTTGGATCCATGGTTCCTACTGTAAGAAGACTTTATTCCCTCCATTTAACAGCTTTTTGCTACTAATTTGTTCTTTTAGTAGATGCAGAAACCAGTGACCTACTTTTTACCTGGGTTCCAGATAAAAGGCAGCAAGTTAACAGAAAATTCCTCATAATGTCCTAAAACTATTTGAAAGCTGGTAAAAATCTCCACCCTTTCAACAAATGGACTCACCACGTTTAACTTTCTAGATATGCTAGAAGTGAATTTCATCCTGTAAAAACTGGTGTAGCCATTGGGCAATTTGATGTAATTATGAATTCCAAAAATATAATTGGATCATGCTTGTAAATTGATCTGTTAATCTGGGCATGATTAAGTTATGATTAGGGCATTGACTAGGCCATATCAGTAGGGCATTGAGCCCCACCCCTCGGTTGGTGGGGGAAGAAAATATAAAAGGCTTCACAAAGAACAGAGTTGCAGCAGTTCTGAAGTTGGAGTTTTGATGTTGGAGTTTTGATGTTGGAGAGAAGGCCCCAGGAGAAGAGAAGCAAGCCGTACACTTGATAGTCTACAGCTGACCTTATGGAGGAAACAGAGGAGCTAAGCCTGGAAAGAAACGCAGCCCCGCGAAGAGAGGAACCCAAGAAGCCTGAACCCTGGCAAACGTCGGCAGCTGTCTTGCTCCAACACATGGCAATGGACTTTGGTGAGAGAAGAAACTTATGCTTTATGGCCTGGTAACTGTGGATTTCTACCCCAAATAAATACCCTTTATAAAGACCAACCCATTTTTTGGTATTTCACATTAGCATCCCTTTGGCTGACTAATACACTAGGTATAAGGAAAAAAGTGAGATCTGAAACAAAACTTTCTTTTTGATAATACACAGATAAATTGTTACCATTGGGCTTTTTTTTTTTTTGTCTTACCAGTTGTATTAGTCAGCCAAAGGGGTGCTAATGTGAAATACCAGAAATGGGTTGGTCTTTATAAAGGGTATTTATTTGGGGTAGAAGTCCACAGATACCAGGCCATAAAGCGTTGAGTTTCTTCTCTCACCAAAGTCCATTGTCACGTGTTGGAGCAAGACAGCTGCCGACGTTTGCCAGGGTTCAGGCTTCTTGGGTTCCTCTCTTTCCAGGGCTGCGTTTCTCTCTCCGGGCTTAGCTCCTTTGGTTCCTTCACAAGGTCAGCTATAGACTATCAGGCGAACAGCTCACTTCTCTTCTTCTGGGGCCTTTTCTCCAAAATCAAAACTGCTTCTCAAAAGATGGTTTCAACTCTGTTCTTTACCTTGCCTTTTATATTCGATTCCCCATCCACCAAGGGGTGGGGCTCAACACCCTACTGACGTGGCCCAGTCAATGCCCTAATCATAACTTAATCATGCCCAGATTAACAGATCAGTTTACAAGCATGATCCAATTATATTTTTGGAATTCATAATTACATCAAATTCCCAAACGGCTATACCTAGATTATAATTTGCTTCCCCAAAGTACATATCTACCTTGGCCCTTCATGTATCAAGGTTCAGTCTTCGCTCCCTGAACTTGGTCCAGAAATTACAAAATCTTTAAAGGTAAAACCACTGTAGTTTTTGTTTTGTTTTGTTTTTGTAGGTTTGGTTTTAGTTTTGGTTGTTTTTGTTCGCTTGCTTGCTTTTGTTGGAAACTGATTTGACTGCCGTTTGTTGGGAAATACCATTTTTCTTGAAACCTGCTGCACAACATGGGCAGCAGTATGATTGCTAATCCTCTCACTTTCTTAGGAAAAAATTCAGCCTAAGGCCCAACACAGGGCTCAATAGTGTATGACAGAAAGCAAGCACCTTGATAGTTGATAGGTGCTATGCTGTTCTTTCTCAACTTTCTGGACTGGTCACTGAGTTTCAATTATAAGGTAAAGGGGATTCATTATAAAAAATCAAGTAAAATTGAGCCTCACTCTAGCACTACTCCGAGTTACCATTAGTGTATTATTTTCCATAAGAGTTCAAAATAACAATGAAAAGAAAATATATATGTATATATTTCTGCATTTAAATATGAAAAATCTTAATATCTATAAATGCTGTAATTGCTTTCAACTTTCTTCAGGTTTAGGAGATGGAGATACAGGGAACTTTACAATGAAGGGTCTTCAGTGGTGATTATGGTAGGAGTAAGAAATTCCAGCAGAAGGAAATCAGCCTGAATCTACTGATCCCTGCTATTCCATAATAAAATAGATTTAAGCTGGCCCTATGAACTGCAGGTTCAAGCTGTAAGACTCTATTTGGTCAAGGAAAAGTCTCAATTATAATTTAAAAACACAAGACTTAACTAAGATTCTTACCTACATACTGGGCATTTTAAGGCTTTATATAATGACTTTACCCCATTATCCCCCCACATTACTCCTTTTCATGTCCATATGCATCAGATTTTGGTTGAGAGGCAAAGAACTAGAAATATCCTGACAACCATCAGGGAAGGAAACAAATCAGCCTTCAGAAGAAAAATATGCAGGAGGGTTACAAAATTATCTCTACATTCCCTGTGTATTAGTTTCCAAGGCTGTTCAAAGCAAATACCATGAAATGGGTCAGGTTAACAATGGGAATTATTCACTCAGTTTTGAAGCCAGGAAAATGTCCAAATCAAGGCATTATCAAGGTGATGCTTTCTTCTTGAAGACCAGCTGCCAGCAATCCTTGGCTATTCTGTCATATGGCAAGGCACATGGCAGTGTCTGCTGGTCTCTCCTTTTTCTTCAGGGTTTCGTTTATTTCAGCTACTTCTGTGGCTTTCTTTTTCTCTGTCTGAATTTCATTCTCATATAAAGGACTCCTGTAACAATATTAAGACCCATACTAATTGAGGTGGGTCACATCTTAACTTACAATGGGTTCATACCCACAGGAATGAATTAAATTTAAGAACATATTTTTCTGGGATACATACAGCTTCAAACCACTACACCCTGGTTAAAGCATCTCTCTCTTTTCAAATCCAACTCAGATATTATCTGAATATTCCTGGCCTCTCTTCTCTTAATCTGGGTTTCTTATATTCCAGGTCAGGACATAAATCCAAGTTTCAAGATAATGCTTAAAGAAACAAATAGGTTACAACTTAGATATTCATTTATATCCTGACAAGTGATAACTCCCAACTTTTTTTTCCCCTTCAAGGGAAGGAGGTGATGGTATCAGGAAAAGCATAAGAGGAACCTGTTAACTTTTAGTCCCAGGAATGATTACAAAAAATGCTATTCTAAATACTGCAATTACAATATTAATTCACACTATTTTAATTCTTTAGATAGTCCAAAGTGAGTTCACAGTTGTTATCAGACATTTGATATGCATCATTAGGAAAACACATTATTGCAAAATATGCCTTGTCATTGTGTGGGCTTTGTTAGGTGTACTATTCAAAAGCCTCCCTTTGTAATACCACCTCCTTTCCCTGTGTCCATCACCTACCCTCTACCCTCCCTCCCTCCCGCCCCACCCCAGCCAAGCACACACAAGAAAATAAAGCTTTTATCCACTTAGTGGAGGAACCATCAGCACCTAGTAAAAGTGCCTAATGCACTCACTAAATATAAACTGAAGGCACAATCTCACTTGTTAGGAGAAAAAGACCTGAATAAATAAGGCCACGCTAAGCTGTGAAATGCTTCTTCACTGCTAATGGAAACAAGTGTCTATCATTTGTTCAGCATTCATCACATACTACTGTGCACCTAATGCACCTACTTTGACATGGTGGTGGGCACTGGCAACTGAAAATAGGATCAGTTCCAGCTCCAGTTAGAACTAAAAGACAAGAGGGAGAGAGACACATAAACAAGCAAACATAAGAGTGATAGGTATCCAGAATCAAATTAAGATAAATTTTTAAAAAGACTTAAACAATAGCAAATGTTGGCAAGGATGAGTATTTGAAACTTTCATATATCGCTGGTAGGAGTCTAAAATGGTTCAACCACTTTGGAAAACTGTTGATAACTTTCTTAAGTTAAACATACATCTATAAACCAGCAATTCCACTCCTAATTATTAATCCAAGAGGTGAAAACATATGTCTACAAAAAAAGGCTTGTACAAGCATGTTCATAGCGGCTTTATTTATTATAGCAAAAATTGGGAACAGCCCAGGAGTCTATTAACAAGAGAATGAATAAATAAATTGTAGTATATTCATCCAATGGAATGCTAATAAACAATAAAAAAAGGAACAAACTACTGAAACATGCAATGACGTGGATGAATTTTAAAAATTTTGTTGAGCAAAAAAAGACAGAAAAAAGGCCTATTGTACAAAGTAATCAAAATAATTTCCAAAAAGAGAACACACAAAGCTAATGTATGGTCATGGGACTGGATGGTGTGGGATGTTTCATGACAAAAGGATACAAGAAAACTTTCTGGGATGATAGAAAAATTTCCATCTTGTTTTGGGTCTTGGTTGCATAGGTATATACAATTGTCAAAACTAAACAAACTGGGAAGCAGCTGTGGCTCAATTGGTTGGGCTCCCGCTTACCATATGGGAGGCCCTGGGTTCAATTCCTGGGGCCTCCTAGTGAAGGCAAGCCAGCCCGCGCAGCGGGCATGGTGAGCTGCCGGCCCGTGCAGCAGGCGTGGGTGAGCTGGAGCAGCAAGATGACCCAACAAAGGGAGACAAGTAGACACAGAAAAATGCAAAGCAAAATGGACACAGTGAGCACAAGCAGCAAGGGGAGGGGGATAAATTAAAAAAATAAATTTGAAAAAAAAAACTAAAACTGAACACTTAATATCTGTATATTTAATTGAATGTAAATTATTCCTCCAAAACTTTAAGAAAAAAATAATAATATTTGGGGCCAGAATGTGTTTGAAATGTTTTACAGTGCAGACTTGTGAGTAGAGTACTCCATGCCACAGAGGCCAGTGCTCATCCCCTACTGATGGCACAAGATGCCTTAAGAGCTATTCCCTGGCTGGAGTTGGAAGCTCCATTTCACAAAAAACAGGGGAGAAGAGTCAGTTGGGCAATGACTTCAGGTACTGATTAGTAAATTCAGCTGGCTAAAATCTAATCCAGAGAAACACTAAAGTTTGAACTTGTCCAAGTTGGAAAGAGTCTGGTAGCCTCCATTTTTTATTTGTGCCTGACATGAGGGGAGGGACTGATTGAAAAATCATAGTGACTGTAGGGACCAGTTTATTTCCACCCAGATTGCTACCCTACCATGGGATCCAGCCCCACCACCAGCAGGGAGGAAGCTGGGGGAATCTGCACCAGTCTCTCCAGGCAATTGTAGTTGCTTTGAGCTCACACAGACTACATTGTTGGGCACCCATGTGGCTACCTCCCTGAACCCCAGTAGGACAGGAAGGAGGGGATGTGTTTCTTCAGTCTCTCTGGGCAACTGCAGGTGCATTTGGCCCACATGGACTAGATTGTTGGATACATGTGGCTCTATCACCAACCCCAGTAGGACACAAGGGGAGGAGGTGTTTCCTTACCTCTCCAGGCAATTGCAGCTACTTTTTGCCTGCATGGACAGTCTATTGAACACATTTCTGACTCTATGCCTGCCCTTGACAGGGCAGGAGGAGGGATAGTGCACTCTCAATCTCTGCAGGCAACTGCAGTCTCTTTCAGCCCACACAGACTAGATTATTGGGCTAACCTATGGCTACATCCCTGCCCCCAAGAGGACAGGAGGTGGGGGAAGGCAGTGTTTACTTAGCCTCTCCAAGCAACTGCATCTGCTCTAAGCCCACACAGGCTAGACTGACACCCCTGTGGCTCCATCCCCACCACTGACAGGGCAGGAGGAGGGACAGTGCTCTCTCAGCCTCTCTGGGCAACTGCAGTCACTTTCAGCCCACACAGACTAGATTGTAGGGCAAACCTGTGGCTACATCCCCTCCCCAAATAGGACAGGAGGGGGCGCAGTGTTTTCTAAGCCTCTCCTGGAAACTGCAGCTGCTTTCAGCCTGCACAGACTAGATTAGTGGGCACACTAGTTGCTCCATCCCCAACCCTGATAGGGCAAGAGAAACAGTGCTCCCTCAGCCTCTGTGGGCAACTGCAGCCACTTTTGGCTCACACAGACTAGATTGTTGGACATATCTGTGGCTTCATCCCCATCCCTGACAAGGCAGGAGGAGAGATGGTGCTTCCTCAGCCTCTGGGCAAATGCAGCCACTTTCAGTGTGCACAGACCAGATTGTTGGACACATCTGTGGCTTCATCCCCATTCCTGACAGGGCAGGAGGAGGGAAGTGCACTCTCAGCCTCTCTGGGCAACTGCAGTTACTTTCAGCCCACATAGACTAGATTACTGGGCAAACTGGTGGCTATGTCCCCACCCCTAATAGGACAGGAGAAAGGGGGCGGTGTTTCCTTAGCCTGTCCAGGCAACTGCAGCAAAGGGAACAGTGCTCCTGCAGCCTCTGGGCAACTGCAGCTGCTTTTGGCTCGCACAGACTATACTGTTGGACACATCTGTAGCTTTATCCCCATCCCTGACAGGGTAGGAAGAGGGACAATGTTCCCTCAGCCTCTCAAGACAATTGTAGTCTTTCAGCCCACACAGATAAACCTGTTTCACACATCTGTGACTCCGTCCGTGTCCCTGGCAGGGGAGGGGAGCCAGTGCTTTGGCAGTCTCTCCAGGCAGCTACAGATGGCCTTGGCTTGCAAGACTTGGATTACTGCACACAGCTGCAATCTATCCCTACTCCTGGCAAGGGAGAAAGGGGAGAAGTTTCACTGATTCCTGGGGCAATGCTGGCAGCCTCCACATCTTACAGTACCAACCACATCCTCAGCTCCTACTCAGCAACCAGCAAGGAAGAAAGAGCAAGAAACAGATGGAAAAAGTTGAAAAAAATCAGATTGGCTAAGCAAGATCCACTATAAAATTCCAAATTAGATTGAACCATGTATCAAGGAGGGGCTGTAGCACAAAGCCAATTAAATAGAAAGCCCTAGACTAAAGAGAGAAACTGTACCCAGAATAAATACAAGTCAAATCCTGAGACACCAACAAAAAATTACAATCCATCCCAAAAAGAGGAAGATATGGCCCAGTCAAAGAAACAATCTAAGTCTCCAGATGACAAAGGAGTTGAGACCACTAATCACAGATGTTCAGATACATCTCCTTAATAAATTCAATGAGAAGGCTAATGAGATAAAGGATATTAAGAAGACAGTGGTTGAGCACAAAGAAAAATTAGCTCTATTAGCCAAAAGGGATGCTGATGCAAAGTACCAGAAATCTGTTGGCTTTTATAAAGGGTATTTATTTGGGGTAAAACCTTATTAAGGTGTCATAAACACTCTCATCTACAGCCTTGCCTTTTACAAGGCCCTAAAGAGTCCAACTCAAGGCACCATAAGAGGTACTTTCTCACCCAAAGTCAGTTGCCACGTGTTAGGTGATATCTGCGAGGGTTCAGCCTTCCTCTTTCCTCTTAAGGCTCCTTGGGCCCAGCTCCTTCAGATCTCTGCTGCAGGCTGGCATAGGGCTCAGTTGCTCTGCTCTCTTCAGCTGCAAACTACCAGGCAAAATGGCTCATCTCTCCCCAGGGCCGCAGGATCAAAGTCCTCTTCCATGTCTGTGGAGCTCTCTCTCTTTTCTTGCATATCTGCTTTTGTGTGTTTCCTTGATTGAGTGTCCACTTATATAGCCCACAAAGGGGGCAGGGACTCAAACTGAGTCACCCTAATGATGTGGTTGAATCAAAGCCCTAATCTTGATTTAATCAAGTAAACGTAAAGCCTTTGATTTAAGCCTTTGAATTTAAATCAATCAAAGAGTAGCATGCCCAGAGGAGCAGAACAGTTTACAAACATAATCTATATCTCTTTTGGAATTCATAAATAATATCAAACTGCAGGAAAAACATACATGGAAATATACTATGGGAAAGGCACAATGTATGAAATTAAAAATACACTGGAGGCAAACAACAACAGATTTGAAGAAGCAGAAGAAAGGATCAGTGAACTTAAAGACAGGCCCTCAGAAAATGAACACACACAAGAACAGATAAAGAAATGAATAGAAAAAATTGAATAGTCTCTCAGGAAACTAAATGACAGCAAGAAATGTGCAAACATACATTTCATGGGTGTCCCAGAAGGAGAAGAGAAGGGAAAAGGGGCAGAAGGAATATTTGAGGAAATAATGGTAGAAAATTTCCCAAATCTATTGACAGACATGGATATCCAGACCAAAGAAACACAACATACTCCCATCTGAATAAATCTGAATAGACTTACTCCAAGATCTACTAATCAGAATATCAAAAGCCAAAGATAAAGAGAGAAAAGAGAATCCTGAAAGCAACAAGAGAAAAGTGATGCATCACATAAAAGGATACCTAGTAAGATTAAGTGCTGATTTCTCATCAGAAACCATGGAGATAAGAAGGCAGTGGTATGATATATTTAAGATACTGAAAGAGAAAAACTGCCAGCCAAGAATCTTATATCCAGCAAGATTGTCTTTCAAAAATGAGGGCAACTTTAGACTATTCACAAATAAACAGAAACTGAGAGTTTGTAACCAAGAGATCGGCTTTTCAGGAAATACTAAAGGGAATTATACAGCCTGAAAAGGAAAGACAGAGAGAGAGAGACTTGGAATAGAGTCTAGAAATGAAGATTATATAGTAAAAGTAACAAAGTATAAAAAGAGTGGTGAAAATGAGATATGACAGATAAAACAGAAGGCCAAAATGGGTGAACTTTTACAGTAATAACATTGAATGTTAATGGATTAAACTCCCCAATCAAAAGACACAGACTGCAGAATTGATAAGAAAATAAGAGTCATCTATATGCTGTTTATAAGAGACTCACCTTAGACCCAAGGATGCAAATAGATTGAAAGTGAAGGGCTAGATATAGATATTCCATGCATTCAGTAACAAAAAAAAAAAAAAAAAGCTTACATCAGATGAAACAGACTTTAAAAACAAAGCTGTTATTAGAGATAAGGAAGGACATTATATATTAATAAAGGGGTCAATTCACCAGGAAGAAATAGCCATCATAAATGAATATACATCTAACCAGGATAATTCAAATTACATGAGGCAAACACTGGCAAAACTGAAGGGAAAAAGAGATGCCTCTACAATAATAGTTGGAGACTTTAATACATCACTCTCACTATTGGATAGAACATCTTTGCAGAGCATCAATAAAGAAACAGACCATGAATATTATGATAACTGAACGAAACCTACATATACAGAACATTGTATTCCCAAACAGCAGGATATACATTCTTCTCAAGTGCTCATAGATCTTTTTCCAGGATAGATCATACTCTGGGTCACAAAATGGATCTCAATAAATTTAACAAAATCGAAATTATACAAAGCACATCTCTGATCATAATGGAATAATGTTGGAAATTAATAACAGGTAGAAAAAGGAAAAATTCACAAATATATGGAGATTAAACAACACATTCTTAAATAATCAGTGGGTCAAAGAAGAAATTGTGAGAGAAATCAATAAATATCTCGAGATGAATTAAAATGAAAACATAATATATCAGATAGTGGTCTGGAAGCTATTTCCTTGGGACAGTCAATTATTGGTTATGTGTCAAAGAGTCAGCAGAATTTAGGGTTTCATTGTCCCCACTGCCATCATTATCAACCCATATGTCTCCATTCAAATCTTCAGGATCCCATTCCTTTCCAATCAATGCCCTCACTTTAACAGCAGACACCCTACAAGATTGAGATTTTACTTTCTGTTTTAACTCGCTACTCACACAATGAGACTGGTTTTCAGAGATTTCAAGTCTGTGGCTGCAGGAAACAAGATTTTCTTTCAGGGCACACATAGAAACTTTCACATCCTTCATGCAGCACTTAAGTTGCAAATTTGAAGTCTTCAGCTCATCCCTTTCTTTTATAACTCATCCAGCATACTTAGAAACCACCAGCCAACATCAGTATACCTTTTAATTCCACAAAACCTTGTTAAGGTATCACAAACACTCTCATCTACAGCCTTGCCTCTTACAAGCATGTGAGTAGCCATATCCAGTGGTGATATTTTGCATATCCCTATTGCCAGTGCATGCCATTGACTATCATGGCATCTCGATCATTGGAAATAGTGTCATTAGTGCCTTTGAATCTTGTCAGAGGAGAGAGCCACAGCCCCTTAATCAACTCCCAGACTTCAGACAGTTTACAGACCCAGAGCCCCTTAAATGAGGGGAAGGCTGGATGCCCTTGGGGAAGAACCCTGTTTCCCTGCCAAAAATTTATACTGTTAATCTTCATCCCAGACTTCCCCAAAGAGACCTTCGGCCTTTTACCAGGGTAGCTGCATTGCGGAAAAGGAAGTAATGACACGTTTTGGGGATTGTTAGACACTGGCTCAGAATTGACATTAATTCCAGGCGACCCAAAACGTCACTGTGGTCCACGAGTCAGTCTGGGGCTTATGGAGTTCAGGAGATCGATGGATTTGTAGCTCAGTTCTGCCTCACAGTGGATCCCGTGGGTCCCCAGACCCATTCTGTGGTTATTTCCCCAGTTCCAGAATGCATAAGTGAAACAGACATACTCAGCAACTGGCAGAACCCCCATACTGGTTCCCTGACTTGTGGAGTGAGGGCTCTTAGAATTGCCCTACATGACATTGCAATGATGGATACAGGCAATTATACATTTTGTTAAAACCTATAAAATTGTGTGGGGCAAAATGTAAACTATAATGTAAACTATAGACCATGGTTAGTAGCAATGCTTCAATATGTGTTTATCAATTGTAACAAATGTACCACACTAATGAAAGTTGTTGTTGATGTGGGAAAGTATGGGAGGGGGAGGGGATGGGGTATATGAGATTCCCCCATATTTTTGATGTAACATATATGTAATCTAAAGCTTCTTTAAAAGTTAAAAAAAAGGAAGTCCAAGTAGAAGCTACTAGAATTGTCCATACCTAGCAAAATAGTAAATCAAAACCAATACCAGGTTCCTGGAGAGATTGCAGAGATCAGTCCCACCATCAAGGACTTGTGGGACACAGGAGTGGTGATTTGCAGCCTTTGGCAGGTCCTATAGGAAAATTACAATGAAGACTCTTAGGATTTTAGAGCAAAGCCCAGCCATCCTCTGCAGATAACTACTCTCCCTTTTGAGAAACAGCTTTTTGCCTGCTACTGGGCCTTAGTAGAGACTGAATGCTTAAAAGAAAATTAGGATTATAAATGTGATTTTTGCTTTCTTCTATATACTTTTATCTATCTTCCCAATTTTCTACCAGTAAATTTCTATGCAGATGGAAACCTGGTTTCCTATTTTATGGCCAGTTCTACCACAAGAATAAATTTCCTTATGTTGAATCAAAAATTAAGGTAAGAGTTGGAAGTTATCTTCAATATCATGTAATATAATAAGCAATTTTATTTATTACTGCTTGTAATAATTTCAATTATTTCTTCAATGAATAAATGTGGCCAGCTAAAAAGTAGCATAGCTGGGTAAAAATGAAGGTTTTCTTTCTAGTGTAAGTCCACTAACATAGAAACTGGAATTCAGTTATGGATAATTCAAAACCACGTGGGGAAAATGGAAATGGTATTGGATTAAGACTCAGAGGACCCAGTTCGAGAAACTAGATTTTATATGGGTTAGTTGGTACCACCCCTGGAACTCAATTACAGCACCATCTCTATAGGGAGGGAATAGATGTGACAAAACAAATGGCCCCTGCTAACTCAGGGACTTTAGTATATAAACACAGACATGACATAAATACACCTTTGGTCATCAGGCTGTCAACTTTCACCTGAGAATTTCAAATACTGTTCGCTGACACCATGAATTAACATGGTCCTGATTCTGACTCTGATAAGAGTCAATTTTGTTGACTCGTTTTGAGTGGTGTTTAGAGAATAGGTAGTATATTATAAGTTGTTAACCAAAGGTGAACAAAGGTCCCCTTGCTCCAAAACTCAGACTCCTTCCAAATTTGACAAAAAGCCCACATACTCACCCAGCACTGCATCCTGATGTTCCTGTGCATCTCCAGCCTTGGTGTCCTCTGGTCCCACAGTCTGAGTTGTCCCTGCAATGTGAGAAAGGAGAGCCCATCCCAACAGGATCATAGATTTACCAAGAAAAAGGGGAGGAGCTTTGGTGATGGCCAGAATGGGGGCCAATGTCCTCATCTTGGTGGTTCAATTCTGGCCAACTAGGTCTGAGAAAACTACAGCAAACAGTCTCATACGCCACCAGTTGAGCTGAGGGAACAAGTGATGTGGTACCCAAACAGTCCTGAAGTAGGAAAACTCTTGTTATGCTTCCCACTCTGTAATTCTAGGGCAAGTGGTCTAGTCTAAGCCTCCTTGTCTACAATGACCTCACAGGGATATGGTGAGGCTTTACACTTACATATGAGTAAGGAATTTTAGGTACGATGAGTCTACAAAATTCCATACCAGGGAATGACTAAAAACACTGGCTTGCCTTATGCCCCTTAATTATTTATAGACTATATTTCAACAGTTAAATCATATTTGAGATTCTTCAATATTTAGTATCTATGACTTTTGCTGTAGTTTAGGCTAAGGCACACTAGATGGGACAATTCCTATCACTCAACTCCTTTAATCACACTGACTGGCACAAGATGGATGAATTGCCCCCAATTAAAGAGCCAGACTGAATAACAATACTCAAAACTTTCCTGCCCTGTGGTCCTTAAATGATACAAAAAACCCCCAATGTATGTGGCCACCATGGGCTTCCATCCCACAGTAGTTTAATCCCAAAGTATCTTTTATAGCATTATTCCAATGGATTACAGGAAACTCTATCTCCTTCCTACCGCAGATCTGTCCCTAGCATCACTCACAGTTCATTTCTACTTTAGATCTCTCACACAGATCCTTCAGGTTCATCTTGCCGAAGATTTTGAGAGCCATGCCCCAGGCCTGCTCTCCTGGATAATACCTGTTGGTCAAGTTAGCTAGATCCTCTCACTTGGCATTCTTCATTGCAGTCCAGGGTATCTGGCAGGGCCCAGGCTCCATGTTCTCATTCCTTAGAAGTAACCTGAATTTATTTAATTCTCTTTGTCCAGTTCCTCCAAATATAGCAGCAGCCCAAAATCAGAAAAGAAGGAAGACAATAAATCCCTGTCCCAAGGATCAGTCCTCAGGCTTCAATGGGGAAAATCATAAGAACATGGACTACAAGGAATAAATGGGACCTGTGAAAGAACAAGAATAACAAATGAATTACCTATAAAATATAGGTTTGTTCAACAAACACTTGTTAAAGCCAACTAAGACAGCATTGATCTAGTGCCCTCTATAATGTATTTCCTATCATAAGCCATTTCTCTAATATAGACAACTCTACTGTGTATTTCTTCCACCCTCCCAGGATTTACTCCCAGCTGCATCACTTATGAGCTGTAAGAAATAAGTAAATCACTTCTGTTCTCTGAATCTCAGTTTACTTTTCTGTAAAGTAGGGATATCAGAGCCAAACTCAGATACCTGTAGTATGAATCAGAGTTCATATATCACCTGGCGCAAAACAGGTTCCTACTAAGTATTGGTAACTTTTCTCATCCCTTCCCTCCTCCACCAAAAACCAACATATATCATAGCCTAGAAAGCATTGTTACTGCATCTCTGCCAACATATTACTCTTGAAATACATGCAATTGGAATAGGTCACCCTCTACCTCTTCTTGTCATGTCATCTCTGGTCACAAATCCCTATGTAGTCATTGAGGGTCTGTGTTTTAAGCTTCTTTCACACCCACTCTCCAACACTACAATTATTCTGGGTGAGTTCAAGTTTAAAGTCCATCCAAAACAGCAGTCTCTCATATCCTTGACCCAACTCCCATGATCTTATTTCACTCCAGGATTTCACTCCAATGCTCTTATTTCAAACTGCTCAAATACTTAAACTTCAAACTCCTATAACCAGTTTCTAATAATACCTTCCCATCCATTCAGTAGACTCATGTCCTCTGTCCCCCCACTACAGTTCTTCAAATCCCATCAAATCCTAGTCTTTTGAGCCCTGCATTTCCCCCTTATTTATCAGCCATTTTAAGACCTCATTCCATTTCTTATCCAGCATAAGCACTCGAGTTAATCACTTAAACTACCCTCTCTCCTTCATCCTCAAGTCCATCTCCTCTCCAGTGGTTTGCCTCACAAGACAGAGATACCAAGTGGTTCAGCTGAGAGTTAATTTAAACCTTTCTCTAAAGCCCCTGCCCTTTCCCTTCTTTTGATGATACCTGCTCCTATGCTTGTTAATGGGATTGGAAAGGAAATATGGATATGGAAAATAAACATGTAAAAAAGGGAGAGATTACCTCTCAAACCAATTATCTCAAAAATTACATGGTAAATCAGAACCTTATTCTATAGGAATTGGTGACCTATCTACTGTTTTAGGTTGTTTTTCAGCTACACTGAAGAAATGGTCTCAATTACAGATAAAGATGCTACAAAAGCAGATTCTGTAGTATTTTTTTAAATGAAGCAAGAGGGAATATATCTGAGGAAACTTAAAGGAAAGGAACCCTGAAATTTCTTCAGGACATACAGAATATGGTAAGGAAAAATGAGGTACAGCATACAACTATCTCAACTTCCTATCCAGAAATTTACAGATAGATATCACCACATGCAGGCCTTTTTCTTTTTCTTTCCTGTAACAAAGAAATGGGGCGCTCATCCCTCCACCTGTGAGCTGGATCTCAGCAACTGTTCCCACAGGAACGTAATCCATTTGTGATCCCTCTTTCCTTTCCCATCTTCACTCAATCACTCTTCTAAAACCTCATTAGCATTTTAACATGCCCAAATCCACTTCAATCTTTCAATTATCTTCCCTTTTCTCCACATCCCATCTTCATAGTCAAATTCTTTCAGAGTTTTCTGTACCTTCCCTCCTATTATATACCCCCTCAATCCAATGCAATCTAGTTCTTGCCACCACAACCACGAGATAACTCTCACCAATCACTACCCTCTTGCAAAAGCCAATAAGCGCTTTTGGATACAATATCCATATCTGTAAAGAAGGAATAACAATAGTAACTACCTCTTAGAGCTGTAGGGATTAAAGGAGTAATGCATGCACCTGAACTATAAAATGCCATATGTATAATAACGCTATTTTAACTAGGCCCTCCTTCTTGATATTCTCTTGGCTCTCATAATCCCATACTTTTTTTCATTTTCCTCCTACCCTTCTGGGTGTCCCTTTCATTCTCCTTTAAGGATTCCATGTAATATACCATTTATCAGGTATGTCTCAACCAACTGCCTCTCATTTTAATCTTTTCTACACTCATGTTTACTCCCAAGGTTTTGGTCTATTTCTTCTCACCACCCTCCCCCCACCTTTGCCAACATCCTAATTTAGACCAAAATCATCTCTCACTTATATCAACATCAAAGATCCTGTTTTCTTGTTTCTCTTCTTACCTACTTAGAATATTTTAAAATACAAATCATGTTTTTCTCATAGAAAAGCAGTTCAATTAAATCAAATTCTCTAATATGACATAAATGCCCTTAATGACTTTGAGAACTTCTCCAGTCTACTGTCAAAATTTTCAACCACATTTACTTTCTTCTCTTCCCTCTTCTTACTCCTTTCAGAAATAATAAGCTCCATTTATAGATGGGGAAATTTGAACTCAGAAAGGATAAACATCTTGCCACACAGCTGGCAAGTGATACTAATTAGTCCTAAGACAAGATCTATATGGGTCTGAATCCTATATGGGTTGTTACTATATGGTATGTACAATACTGCACAGGATACGATATACTTTGGGCTCCTTCCCAAAAGTTTGTGCTGTTCTTAAAGAAATTTGTTTTTTGTTTCATGGTGGTTTGGTTTATATTTCTAAGTAGAAGAAACATTTCTGTTTGGTGCTGCTTCTCTTACATGAAGTCTTTCATTCACTCTAAATTTTTAAAACTAAAATGGGGACCCATGGTCTAAGAGAAATTATTTCAATTTTCAAGTTTGTTGATGCAAATTTTTGCCACATATAATAAAGCATATTTGTTCAAAATAAATTAATCCTTGAAAACAATAATGGTCATCTCCTGAGCTATAGTACTGCTAGGAGAATACAAAGGAAAGAAAGACTATTTTACATAGAGGGTAGAGAAGAGAAGGTCTAGAGGAAGTGACATTTAACCCAGGGAAAAGGATATGCCTTCCCTTTCTCATACACTCCTGCCTGATTTCCCTTCTTGGTAGAGCTAATGGAATTTCCTATGGCAGGGTTTCTCAACCTTGGCACTATTGACATTTTAGGCCCGATAATTCTTTGTTGTGGGGGGCACTGTATGTGCCCTGCATAATATTTAGTAGCATTCCCTGCTTCTGCCCATTGGATGTCAGTAGACCATCCCCCTGTCTGTCCTTTCAGTTGTGACAACCAAAAAACTTCTCCACACTTTGCTAAATGTCCTCGGGGGACAAAACTGCCCCTGGTTGAAAACCATTGTCCTATTTTATAGCCTTACCTTCTACTGATGATTGTACAACTCATTAGTCCTTCTTTATGAAATTACCATAATAAATAGATCAAAGAAACAGAGGCAGTCTGAAGAGAGACATTGACATTCACATGAGATTATAATATATGATAGAAGAGAAACCATAATTGAGAAGGGAAGCATTCAATGCCAATTGTTAGAACTCGTAAACCATTTAGACAAAAATTAATTCGGACAGAATAAGTTCTAGATATAATAAATCAGTAAATAGTTAATATTTCAAATCAGGGAAAAACCAACAAACCAAAAAAAAAAATAAAAGCAGAGACTATCATCACACTTTAGGAAAGACATAATCTTGGAAACAGGAAAAGAACCAAGAATAAGAATGACTATTAGGATGAACATTTAACTATTTTGAAGTTGAAACCCCTTGTCCATAAGAACTCAAGCATAAAAGGTAAAGCAAAAACAGCAAAAGTAGTTACAGGAAATTTGGCAAATAAGGAGCTGATGTGTAAATTTGAAAACTATTAGTATTAACTACTAAAGTTGGAGATATGCACACAGCACCCAGATCTTTGTTTTTAATATCATTCTCCAATAAAAGAAACCCAAGCTCCTTGCCAGGGCAGGGAATCTACAAGATAAGCCTGGAATATTTTGCAGTGCCAGAAAGTAAGAAAGTGTTCAAAATACAAAAAGGTTGGAGGTATGTCAAAAGGTCTCAGGAGCATACCTAAAAGAACTCCCTATGGCTAAAGCTGGAACAATTTGACCAACATTTAAACAGTGTAGTATTGGATTATAACCCAAAGTATAAAATAAATACCCCTGATTCCATACTGGTATACATAAATGACTGAAAACAAACAACCAAACAAATAAGAGAGAAGAAACAAATCCTCTTTCCAGAATTCCAAACAATTTATGTAGATAATCCTTCCACCAGTTGCTGGATCTTAATGCTCCCACCCTACCCAAATGTGGGCTATACTAGTGACTTGATTCTCATGGAGAGGGTGATAATAACTTTTCGGTGGAGAAGCTTGGTGACACTACCTCGGCCAGGTGACCAAGGTTCACCAACATCAGTGATAAGTCATGTTGATTATGTGTGATGTGACATGATGTGATATGACATGAGGTGATATGGATGGCACTTTACCTCTCTGGTCTTTCATAATTCCAGTCCAACCATGAAGAAACATCAGACATATACCCCAATTGTGGAACTGTTCTACAAAATACCTCATTAGTATGCCTCAAACTTATCATCATCATCAAAAGCAAGATCAGGAGACTAAGGAGGCATGATGGCAAAATGCAGCATAGTAGCCTGGAGGGGATCCAGGAACAGAAAAATAAAGATATTAGGGAGAAAACTGGTGAAATTTGGATAAAGTGTAAAACTTAATTACTAGTGAATTAATTGTTTTAGTTATGCTAAATGGACTATGATAGAGTAAGATGTTAACAATGGGGGGTGTTGAGGTGAGAGGTATACAGGAACTCTTTTCCTGTAAATCTAAAACTATTCTACAATTAGAAGGTCATTTTTAAAAATTGAAGATATGACTACCCTATGGCTGAGCAATTACAGTCATCATAATATACCCAATAGAAATGTAGGTGCAGGTACACAAGGAGACATATACAAGCAGCATTGTTTGTCATTCCTAAACACTGGAAAAACCCAAAATGTCCATCAATACTAGAACTCATAAATAAATTGTGGTAAATTCATATCGTGGAATATTATACAGCAATGAAAATATGACCTGCAGCTACATGCTGCAAGGACAAATCTTACAATATTCAGTAAAAGAAACAAACCCCAAAAGAATATGTAGTGCTTGCTTACATTTATAAAAAGATCAACACATGGGAAAACAAAACTATACTGTGTGGTGACACATCTATAGGTGTTAAAATTATATATTTTAAAAGGGAGCAGGTACAAGTAACTTTCATAAAACTCAGTTGTGTTACTTCTGTAGGGAGGGAGGGATCTGTCAACTGAATGTGCACCTGGGGCCTCTAGGGTCCTGGTGATGTTCCATTACTTGACCTTGTGATGGTTTACATTGGTGATCACTTCACAATCATTCATTAAGCTGCACATTTATGTTTAGTGCACATTTTGGAGTTACAGTTCACACTAAAATATGGTTTTAAAAAGTTTTTTGTTAAAAAGGTTCATATCACCAGAAAGTTATAATACAAATAGATCAGAAAGGCAACGAAGCAAATTTTTGTGAATAGCCTATTCATAGAGGAAAAAAGTAAATGGTTAACAAGTATTTCAGAAAAGTTTCAAACGTAGCAGATACCAAAAATAATACAATCCAGGAAATATCTCTTCTCATTTACTAAAGGGGTAAAAAAGTAAGCTTTAAAAATACATGATGTTGAAAATGGAGTGAAGTAGATATTGTTGGTATTAATGTTAATTGCTATACTCTTTTGGGAAGTTGCTTGCCCATAACTATAAAGAACTTTAAAAACATGCATTTTTCAATCAGTAACCTCTTCTCTAGGAAATTATCCAATGGAAAGAATATAGAATATAGAAAAGAAAGTTTTGTGCATAAAGTCTTTTATTTAGAAAAGCAATTAATTGTCAACAGCTTAATAATACAATTATGTTTAATAAAATGAATGCACATTCTATTGTTTTTTTTTTTTCGGTCATTAAAATGGTGTATTTATGCAGAATGTGCAGGATCAATAAGTAGAATAACAACTAAGAAATTAAAACAAAATGAATGCCTACCAACAGTATTCGAATTTAGCACGCAGGAGGTCACTGGTAACCTCCACAGAAAGCAATTTTATGTTACTGCTGGGGGAGAGAGTGTGGGAGTGGCAAAGCCTCCCTGCTAGGGGTTAAAAGGTGACCATTGTCGTGAGCAAACATGCTCTATATTATTTCTAGAACTTTGCCAGAAGAGGTAGGTAGAGAGAAACGTGTAGCGTGGTGCATAGGGTCTGAAATATATTTCGGTGGTTTCGTTTTGAAATTGGGAGTTGGGGGTCGGACGACGTACATACAGAGAGGAGGAATAACAGCTGGGCACAGGTGGAGGAAATAGCCTCTGATTGAAGGACTAACAACACCTGTTCCAGGACAGAGACGAGAGAAGCATTTCTGAATTCGGTTAGGATGTCTATACCCTTGGGCCTCAGGTTAATGGGGCTATATTCATACCACTTTAACTCCGAAAAGTTAAGAAGCGGAAACTGCACGTGAGTTAAAGGCAGCACTAGTTCTCAATGGAAGTGTACTCATTACCCACGTGCGGACTCGGATTCTGGCTGCCCCCAGGGAGCCCGGAAGCGCACACCGGAAGGCACCTCTTGCACCGCCCATGTCCAGGCAAAGGGAGCGGGCTGCGTTCTCCCGAGCCCCACCGGCCTTGGGTCATCCTCGTGGGCCGGGGCCCCGGTGTGCATTCCTTTTCTTGTCTTCAACATAGAATATGGGCGCTGAAAGGGCTCTCACAGAATCTAACTGCCTCTTTATAGAGGGCAAAGCGAACTAATGGGATCATTCCATACCTTGGGTCACAGTGGCAAAGGTTAAATCCCAGAGCTGAAAGCCTTGAATCAGAAAGGGAAAGGAGGGAAACGGATGTGGCTCAAGAGGTTCAGCGTCCGTCTACCATATGGAGGGACCAAAGTTCCGATCCCCTGACCTCCCAGTTTAAAAAAAAGAAAGGAAAGCCTTGGCAAATACTTGCTGTTTGATAAGAAAGGGGAACTCGCTCCTGTTCTTCCTCGCCGGGGCAAACAGAACAAAAGGGAAAAGGGCAGCGTGGGCACCCCAGCCGGGCTGCACCGCGGGCTCGCATTCTTCCAGTTCTGCCCCTACGCCTCAGACTGGTGCTACCACGTGCTTAGGAGAAGACACGTTCAATATAGAGTAGGTGTGCAGCACTTCTGGGGGCACTCAGGATCCTTCTTTCCCTTATAACCAATATCGTGGGGGTAAGAGGGTGTCTGGGAGTTGGGCCCTATCTTCTGATCTTTCCCAGAACGCCTGATTTCGAATATGCAGTATTCCTTTATTCATCCTTCATAATCCAAATAATTATTGAGCACCTACCCCATGCCAGGCAGTTTTCTGGGCCCTAGACATACAGCAGTGAGCAAAACATCCAAACTCCTCCTCCTCCCTGCCATCCAAGGAATGTACATCCCATTAAAGGAACACAGATGATCTGGACTTTATCGTGATGGTGATGATCATTGTTATGGAAAAGAACAAAGTGGGGTAAGGGACATAGCGCTAGGGGTGGCGGGTCCTATTTCTCTTTGGGTGGAAAAGGAAAATACTCTGCTAAGGTGATATTTGCAGAAAATGCCGGCGTGAGCCATGCAGACAGCTGGGAGAGCAGGAAATAGCAAGTGCACAAACCATCAGACAAGACTCCCCTTGACACATTTGAGGATCAGCCTGGAGCCAGGGTCTCTGGAACAAAGCAAGGGAAGGAAAGAGCAGTAGGAAATGATGTCACAGAAGTAGCAATAATTGTTGTGTTGAAAATAAACTTGAGGCGGTGGAGCAAGAATAGAGAGACCATTTAAGGGGCCATTGCAAAAATTCAAGGTAGAGATGATGACTTGGATTAGAGTAATAGCCGTGGAGGTGATAAGAAATAGTGAGATTCTGGGTATATTTAGCAGGTGGAGGTGAAGAATATGCTGATTAATTAGGCGTTAGAAGTGAGACAAAAGAAGATGAAGATGACCTCAGGTTTTTGGTCTCAGTAGTTGGGAAGTTTGAATTGCCACTTACTGAGATGAGGAAGACTTTTGGAGAGGCAAATTTGGGGAGAGAGTCTGCTGGTGTGTAGGGGAAGAGATCAGGAGTTTTGTTTTGAACACATTTTCAAGATGTGTATTAGACATCCCAGTGAAAATTGTCAATCAGACAGTTGGATAAGCTGGAGTGATGAAATGACAATCTACTGAATCTTTGCTCTGAGCTCATCTGAATAATGACAAATCAGAACTCCGCTAAGAATGTGATGACGGCGGCCGGGCATGGGCAATGAATGCTGTCCCACCGAGAGCCGAAGAGGGCAGTGAATGCATACTTGATATCAGTGACCAGCAATAAACTAAATTGACATGCTATGCTGGTGTGGATCAATGAGTCTCTGCAGTTGAATTTGACAAAGATTGAACAGTTGTGCTCAGAGACTGCCTATTTTAAGTTCATGGACCTGCTGTTGGAAAGTGAAATTCCAAGCTAAGTTAGAACATGAATATATCCAGAACTTCAAAATACTGCAAGTAGGTTTTAAGAGAACGGGTGGTGACAAAATAATTCCTGTAGACAAATTAGCAAAAGGAAAGTTTCAGGACAATTTTGAATTTGTTCAGTGGTTCAAGAAGTTTTTTTGATGTAAACTACGATGGAAATGACTCTGATCCTGTAGCTGCCAGGCAAGGTCAAGAAATGGCAGTGCTCCCTTGTTGCTCCAGCTCTGAATAAACCAAAGAAAGCTCTCAGCTCTAGCAGTGCTGTTCCACAGAGGTCCATGTTAACACAGAACCTATTGCAACTCCTAAGGCTGGCCCAGGTGTGGTGAGAAAGAGTCCTGGTGTAGGAAATGGGGATGATGAAGCAGCTGAATTGATGCAGTAGGTCAGTGTATTGAAACTTATCACTGAAGACAAGGAGGAGAGATATTTCTACTTTGGAAAACTAAGGAACATTGAATTGATTTGCCAGGAGAATAAGGAGGAAAATGACCCTGTACTACAGAGGACTGTGGACATTCTCTATGCCACAGATGAAGGCTTTGTGATACCCGATGAAGGGGGGCCCCAGACGAACAAGAAGAGTTTGACAACCTGGACCAGCGGAGCAACATCTGAATTCTTCACTCCAAATCATGTGCTTAACTGTAAAATACTCCCTTTTATTATTCTTAGAGAACTCACTGGTTTCTTTTCATAAGCAAAAGGTACCTCTTAAAAAGTGCACTTTGCCAAAGTTTCACTCCTTTCCCATTAAGTATGAATTAGGAGCCTTTACCTTGTGGCAGAGTGGTATTAACATCTAGTTGGTTCACCTAGGGAACAAAGAGTTTGGCCATGGGGCTCACGGTGTGGTTGCTGGAAACACTGATTGCTGGAGAAGGTTTTTAAATGTAATACATTGAAATGGAGTCCTCTGTTGTAGAGAAACACAAAGACTGAACTGAATTTTAAGCTAATGTGAAATCTTGGCAAAGAACATTTTAATAAATAAATGCCTAAAGACTATTTAAAATATGCTTGGGAAGTGGGTGTGGCTCAATGGATAGAGCCCCCGTTTACCATATGGGAGGCCCGGGTTCGCGTCCCGAGGCCTCCTTGTGAGGGCACGCCGGCCTGAGCGGTGCGGTGGGCTGATGCAGCAACCTCACAGCAGGAAGCGGGTGTGGCGCAATGGATAGAGCACCCGTTTACCATATGAGAGGCCCTGGGTTCGCTTCCCGGAGCCTCCTTGTGAGGGCAGGCCGGCTCGCGCGGCGCCTTGGGCTGATACGGCAAGACCTCACAGCAAGGGGGAGATAAGCAGACACAGAGAAGACACACAGCGAATGGACACAGCAGCACAAGCAGCAAGGGGGGGGGATAAATAAAATAAAATAAATAAATCTTTAAAATAAAATATGCTTCCATATTTCAAAATATAAAAGGTAACATGATAGATTTTATGAGTTTGACATTGTGTTTAGGATGGAAGGGCCAGACCTTGGACCTTTGGAACCTGCTGTTCACAAGGCTTTGAAGGGCTGCTTGAATCCTTGTAGGCCTGAACATTGGCCCAAAAGGAAAGTTGCTCTGTAAAGCTATTTGGTGTCACTGACTGTATTAGTCAGCCAAAGGGGAGCTGATGCAAAGTACCAGCAATCTGTTGGCTTTTATAAAGGGTATTTATTTGGGGTAAAAGCTTACAGTTACAAGGCCCTAAAGAGTGCAACTCAAGGTACCGTAAGAGGAATTTCCTCACCAAATGTTTGTTGCCACGTGCTGAAGCAAGATGGTGGGCCACCTGCAAGGGTTCAGCCTTCCTTTTCCTCTTAAGGCTCCAAGGGCCCAGCTTCTTC